>PVKB01006483.1:0-60674 GCA_004027205.1 Ctenodactylus gundi
CGGGGCTCGGGGGCGGGGCTCGGGGCGGAGCTCCGGCTGAGCGCAGCGCCGAGGGAGGGCGCGCCGAGGGGGCGGAGCTCAAGACGGGGCGGGCAGAGCTTCTCCTCGGGGCGGGACGCCGAGGGCGGAGCTCGGGCGCGGCTGGGGGCGGGGCGCGGCCCTGGGGGAGGGGCGCGGGCGCCGGGTGGGGGAGGGGCGGAGGGCCGGGCGCGGTCTCGAAGGCGCCAGTCCCTGAGTGCGGGCAGAGGCGGTGGCATCGTGGAGGCGGCGGGCCGCGCTTACCTTGGGTTTCTCCTCGGACATGGCTGCGCTGCGACGGCGGGGACGCGGTGGCGGAAGAAGCAACGCGGAGCGCTCACGTCACGCTCTCGGCCCCGCCGCTCTCCCGCCGCAACTGTCGCGGGGCCGCGCTTTATCCCCCACATCGCGGCGCGCCGGTTGGCCGGGCGGGGTCACGTGGGGGTGCGCGTGCACGGTGCGCGCTCCCGTCGACGGGCGCGCTCCGGCAGCCTGGTCTCCGGCCATTGGAGATGCGTCACGGGGCGGGATCCGGCGTCCGGGGACGCGCAGATCCGGGGGCGCGCGGGGCTCTGAGTTGAGGGGGGCACATCAGCGGGGGCGCGCAGGGCTCCGGACCGCGGGGACACCGTGCGCCACGGGGTGCAAAGAGGGGTGCTGGGGCTGAGGTGCCAGGGGCGCCTGCAGGGCCAGGAGCCTGGAGGACAAGCTAGGCCTGGGACCCACCTGCCCTTCCCGGGTCCCGGTCCTCCTCCCAGACTGGGCGCCAGCATCGTCCCAAGGGCATACTGCTTTGCTGGGGGCAGAGGAGGTTCACGCATTTGGATGACCCCTTCAGTGTCTGGGGTGGGGGACAGAAGAAGGACGAGGGGTGACCAGGAACGGGCTTGGGCAGTCGTCACCTCTTGCAGGCCCCCTGGGCCTTGCCACTGTATGGGTCAGCAGGTCCGAGTCCATCCCTGCCTGCCCAGACACGAGCAGGAAAGAACAGGGCATCCCAAGCGCCCGTCCACAGGAGGCCACAGTGCTCCCTCTTCTCCGAGTCGCTGACCTCAGCCAGGCTGCACTCTGTGCCACCCTTTTCCTCCTAGCTCCTGGCTGTAGCCTCTGAAATCCACAAGGGGAAGCCGGCCCCCGGTGGCACCCTGCTGGGCTGTCTCGCAGCGCTGCCCAGGCACTCCCGGCCACGCCTCCCACAGGTCCACTTCAGGAGGAGGAAAGGAGACCGAGGTTAAATGTCAGGCCCAAGGTCACACTGGTGGTGGGTGTGCTGTGCCACTCTGCGCTGCGCACCCGCGTTAGACCCAGTGGAGGGCTGGACAGCAGCCTGGGTGGTCAGGGGAAACCGCAAGAGCACAGGCCTCCGCCGCCGCGTGTTCTCAGAATGCCATTTCTCTCTGTCCTGATGCCCTTGGAAGAAGTGAGCCAACGTCCGCCATTCCACGGAATGCCAACCAAGGGGTCCAAGGCAGCAGCAAGAAGACAGCAGCGTGTGGATCGGCCCTGCGTGCCTACGCCATCTCCGTCTGCCCAAGGAAGCCCAGCACACAGCGGGCCTGTCACCCAGTGGCACGCGAGGCCCTAGAGACGGCACCACACACCTGAGTCCCACGGCGCCTTCTGCTTACTCGGCAACGTCAGTTTTCGCAGGAAGGTTGGTGTGGTACCCCTAGACCCCAGACCCAGACCCCAGCCCAGGTCAAGGTTCAGCTCTTATCTTGTGGCATCTGGATCATGCATGGCCTAGCCAGAGATTTGCAGGTGGCCGGGGACCTCCAGGGGCCAGCCCCTGCCAAAATGTATGTTGGGGACCAGAGCCCCCACAGTTGCTGGCTGTGAACCGATTTGGCAGGCAGTAAATCATCAGCTTCAAGAAACTATTAATTATAAAACATGACATTGCCTGTCCAGTGGCACAGACCTGGAATCCCAGCACTCCAGGAGGCAGAGGCAGGAGGATCCCAAGTTCAAGCCCTGCCTGGGCAACTTGACAAGACTCTGTCTCAAGATAAAAATTAAAAATGGGCTGGAAGTGCACCTCAGTGCCAAGGCCCTAAGTTTAATCCCCAGTACCACAAAATAACGTCAGGAATCAAAAAATGGGATTACATCAAATTTAAAAGCTTCTGCACAGCAAACAAAGGAAACAACAGAGTGGAGAGAGAACCAATGGAAAGAAATGAAAATCTTCGCCAGCTGGTCCCCAGACAGAGGACTATTACCAAGCATATACAAAGAACTGAAAAAAAAATTAGACCCTCCAAAAGTAAAGACCCAATCAAAAAAAAAAAAAAAAGGGAACTTGAAGTCAGTAAACAGTTTTTAGGAGAAGAGGTCTGAATGGCAAATAAATGAATGAAAAAAATTTCAGCTTCTTTAGCCATCAGAGAAATGTAAATCAGAACAACAGCGAGGTGCCATCTGACCCCAGTAAGAATAGCTGGCATTAGGTCACAGAACAAGAAACGCCCGCCGGCAAGGCTGTGAGGGCAAAGGGGCCCTCCTGCGCTGCTGGGGGGACTGCAAACTGGTACAACCACTATGGAAAGCAGTGTGGAGGTTCTTCAAAAAACTTAAACAGACATCCCATTTGACCCAGCTATTCCTCTTTTGGGTATTCTCCCAAAAGAGCTAAGGCCATCACACGAGAGCAATCCATGCACACCCGTGTTTATAGCAGCACACGTTACAGGAGCCAGACCTTGGAAGAAGCCTGTATGTCCAACCATAGATGTGGGGATAAAGAAGATGTGACATCTATGCACAATGGAGTACTACTCCGCCATGCAGAAGGACAGAGTCAAGTCATTTGTAGGAAAATGGGTGTATCTTGTAAACATTATGCTTAGTGAAATGAATCAGACTCAGGTGAGATATCACGTGGGTTCTCTAATATGAGAAAACCAAACCATAGAAAGGTAAAAGATGGAAGAAACTCAGAAGATAGGCTTTGTGGAGAAGAAAAGGGGATAGGAGGGGCTTGTAGATGGGGTAGGAGGGGAAAGAGATGGAAAAAAAGGAAAGAGAAAAGTGTGGGGTTAAGTGTTATAAAATTGCTGCCTGCAACGCCCGCACTCGGGAGGCTGAGCCGGAAGGACTAGTGTGAGCGTGAGGCCAGCCTGCGCCTCAGAGTGAGTTCAGGATTGGCCTGGACTGTAGAGCGAAGCCCAGTCTCAAGAAGTAAATAAAATTGTTCCAGTAACATCTCCTCAAAGCCCCCTCCTCCCGTCAAACCCGCCCACTCACTGTCCTCGCACTCTCAGGGCGGTTCCACACGTCCTCTCTCCAGGTGTCCTTAGCTGTGCTGTCCTGGCTCCTCTGTGTCCCCAGCAGAATCAACATGTCGACTTTTCACGGTCATTTTGACAGAGGAGCCAGAGTCTCCCGGTGCCTGATCACATGCGCGATGTGGACACACATGCGTCACTGCAGTTTTATGAGCTGCCTTTCTGTTAGGTAGTGCTTGGCCGCAGCGCTCCGTGGCTTGTGTGTTTGTGTGTATGTGACACTGGGGATCGAACCTAGGGCCTTCACATTGCATTATACTGCCAGCGTTGTATTTTTAGGGGCTGGAGGAATAGTTCAGTGGTTAAAGTGCCTGCCTGTCAAGCTCCGGGCCCTGGGTTCAATTCCCCAGCACCACCTAAGCCGGGCATGTTGGCACATGCTTATAACCCCAGCACTGAGGAGGCTGAGGCAGGAGGACTGCCATTAGTTCCAAGTCAGCCTGTGCTCCGCAATGAGTTCAGAACCGGCCTGGACTAGCCTGCTGTTTCACAATGGGTCTCACGGAGTTGCTGAAACGCCCAGGCCGGGGTCATCCTTGCAGCACTCCTGCGATACAGACCTGAGTCACCAGGTCCAAACGAAATCACAGAACTTGATCAAGGGTTGGAGGTGTCACCCAGTGTTTAAAGTGCTCGCCTAGTAAGCACAGACTGTGGGTTTGACCCTCCATCACCACCTAAACCAGGCATGGCGGTACGCGCTTGTCACCCCCGCACTCAGGAGGCTGAGGCAAGAGGATTATCTTGAGTTTAAGGCCAGTTTTAGCTCAGGACCAGCAAGAGTGTGTTTCCAAACAAAACTAAACACGCGCACACACAAAATCTGATCAGAACTTCCTCAGAAAGCGGCAAGAACAACGGGGTGTGTCCCTCCGAGTGAGGAAGAGGGCGGGGCGCGACTCGGGTCTCTCAGTTACTCTTTCGTTGCTGTGACTCAAGACCCGACACCCACAGGCGAGGGGAGAGAAGGTTTATTTTCCCTCACAGTTTCAGAAGGTCACAGTCCACTCAGGGGCGGCCAGCAACAGCGGAAGCACATGGCGGGGGCAGAGGCGGAGGCCGATCCTCAGGGCGTCACACACAGGAGGCCGAGCAAGCGCACACACACAGTCTCCTTCTAGGTCCCATCTGCCCCTTCTGGGTCCAGCCTCAGTGTTCTGCCCCTTCCAGGTATGGTAGGTGTGGTAAGCCCTCACTACACGCCTGTAATCCACCACACACCTGTCCACACTCGACTCCCCCAGACCAGGCCCCCATCTCCCAACAGCGCATGGGTCTGTAGACAATCCATGATATCCCAATGTGTGAGACTTTTGGAGGGCATTCCAGATCCAGGCCACAGTACAGTCTTTCGCTATATATATATTTTTTTCAGTACTGAGAAATTGAACTCAGGACCTTCATACTGAGCCGGATCCTGAACCCACCCTTGTTTTTGAGACAGATTCTTGCCAAGTTGCTGAGTTCAGCCTGGGCTTAAATTCACCGTCCTCCTGCTCAGCCCCACAGAGCGCTGGGATTCCAAGCCTGCCCCTTCAGGCCGGGCTGCCGCAGGGGTGCAGGAGTTCATGTGCTTCCCGTGCTAGCCTCTCTCCTACGACAGCCGGCCCACAGGCAGCCCAGACGTGGAGAGGCAGGGCCGTATGGCCAATTCCTAGAGAAGCCGTTTTTGTGACCAGAGGACTGGTACTGGGACCCTGGAAGTTGGTGACAGTGGCAGTAACCTCAGAAGACAGAGGAAGGGGCATCCATAATTTCCAGGCTGTCCTGAGTGGCACATGACGGGACAGGCCACCACAGCAGAGCAAGGCTCTCGACAACTGCCTTGTGGCAGGATCACAGCCCGTGATGACGGTAGGTATGGAAGGCTGGGACTGGGGAATCCTGGAAACTACCCAGACACAAGGGAACAGGTGGGCAAGGTCTCTTCTACTTTTCACTCCTAGGACCAACCAAGGTTTATGCTTCCTGGCACCGAGTCAGAACGGTCCTGGGATGGGAAACACTGACTCCATGTATCGCGCAGCTTACGCCGAGGTGCCAGCGACACGGAAGGCTCTGTCTGGATGTGTGCCAGCAGCGGGGGTAGCTCCTTCCTAGAGCACGCAGGCAAGGGGAAAGGGAGTGTTCTAATGACCTCGGGTCCCCATGGAACTTACTAGGGAACATCTTTTCTTTTCTCTTCCTTCCTTCCCTCTTTCTTCTTTCCTTCTCTTTTATGTGGTGCTGGAGATCCAGGCCAGCGCCTTCGGGGCTACATCCTCAGCCCCCGTGCTGGGCTTGAATTCACAGTCCTCCTGCCTCAGCCTCCCAGAGTACTGGAATTACAGGCGTGTGGCACGTGGCACAGCTTGTTTATTTATATTTTTTTTTTTTTGGCCATTGTTTCTTAAGTCACTAGAGGCTTTAAAAGGGGAGTGACTGGCCCACATGGCTGACATGTGGGAAGGCCACAAAGAACCTGGGTTACAGGGCCCTCGTTCCCTGCACCAGACCCGCAGAGAACATACGAAGTGTGATTTCCCAAAGGAAATGACAACATACGTCAACCCCAAATGACTCAGATGGTTATAGATCGAAATCAAGAGGCCACCACACGCCAATTAGGGCCAGAAGCAAAGAAAGGGTTCTATATCATGGCCAGGACACCATCGGGGCCGATGGCCGGGCTGCCCTGGGACGCTGAGTGAGTCTTTGGAGAGCAGAGGGTGCTCACAGGCGCTTGAGGGGCACAGGGCAAGTCACGTAACATCATTATTCCCGGCAGGCTCATCACAATTAGGGGCAGAAATAAGGCAATTAACAAATCAACCAGTTCTACAGAAAACAGCTTAATCACACAACAAAATACAAGTGTTACAGAAAATTAACACTAACGTGGGCTTACAGAAACCACAAAAATTACAAAATCTACCTACAAAGTCCAGACTCCAGTGACACTGTCACAAGGTGTTAGAATTGTGAGGCAAAACTAGTTCAGCTGTAGCCCCATGCTTCTCTGAATGAAGAGAAACTCTGAACTCACTAGGCAGATAGAAATTGTCAGAGAAGTAGATAATTTTTGTTAAGTGATAGAATTCAAAAACACTGAAAGCTGGGGCTGATGGCGCAGGCCTGTAATCCCAGCACTCCGGGAGGCTGAGGTAGGAGGATGGCAAGGTTGAGCCCAGCCCGGTCAACTTGGCAAGACCCTGTCTCAAAATCAAAAATAGGCTGGGGTTGTGGTTTCGTGCAAAGGCCCTGGGCTTGATCCCCACACACATAAGCAAGATGGAACCACACACAGAACACTGAGCTTTGAAACACCCCGGCAGGCCTCAAAAGCAGAGCAGAGTGAGCCGGTGCTCCCAACCTCAGAATACAACACTAAAACATGACAGAGCAGGGCTGAAGGAACAGCACAGCAGGTAACAGCTTGCCCTGCAAGCCGAGGCCCTGGGTTCGATTCCCCAGCACATTAAGCTGAGCGTGGTGGCACACACCTGTAATCCCAGCACTTGGGGGTGCGAGACAGGTATATTTCCCTGAGTCCAAGGCCAGCCTGGGCTACACCAGTGAGTTCAGAACCAGCCTGGACTAGAGTGAGACCCTGTCAAAAAGTAATAGATAGAAAATGGACTGAAGAAGTAGCACAGTGGCTGGAGCGCTGGCCCAGCTAAGTGCAAATCCCTGAGTTCAATTCCCAGCACCACATAAGCTGGGCATGGTGGCACAGAGCTGTAATACCAGCACTCAGGAAGCTGAGGCAGGAAGACTGCTCTCAGTTCAGGGCCAGCCTGGGCTACACAGCAAGTCCAGTGCCAGCCTGCACTACGGAGCAAGGCCCTGTATCAAAAATAAATAAACACATAGAAATAAAAATGCGCGCGAGGGCTCTCTGTTCGATCCCCTGGCCACACCCAACAAAAACACAGGCCGCTGAGGTCATCTGCTGCCTCGCTGATTCTAGGAGCCTAGGAGATGGCGATCCGGCCTTCCATTTAGGCTACCTTTGTGTTTGCTTGTGTGGCTGGTTTAGTTTTGGTCTATTCTGCTGTGTTGTGGTTTTGGTGGTGGTGGTGGACACAGTTAGACTACCCCCTCTTCCCCCAGGAGTGGTGGCTGTGCCAGGTCCTTGGGACTCTCCTGCAGCTAAGAATAAAGAGGATGGAGTCCAAGGACAATGCGGGCGACACACTGAACCGAACACAAGAGAAAGGAAAGGCTCTTGGCTGGGAGCCACTCAGGAGCTGAGGCAGGAGCCCTGCGGTGAGTTCAAGGCCAGCCTGGGCTACAGGGCAGGACACTGCCTTTAAAGAAAAACAAAAGAAGAAGAAATAAACGATGGCAAAATGAAGATACTGTCAAATGAAGAAAATAAGAACTATGGCCAGTAGACCCAGTAGACGCCGAGCCACTGGCCACTGGCCACTGGCCCCTCTCCTCAGTCCTGGGATCTTTCTGTTATCTGCCCAGCCCCACCTGCCCCACTCTCCGTTCTTTTGGGACGGTACTGACAGGCAGTCCAGGCTGCCCTTGAACTCACGGCGCAGCCCAGGCGTTCCTAACGCAGCCTCCTTAGTGCTGGGACTACATACAGGCCTGCACTACGACGGCCACCTTGATTTCAGTCAAGACACATAAACGGCCACGCAGAAGTCAGGCAGAGTTCACGTTAAAGCGCACACACAGAGCATCCGTCCTCAGCGAGGTGGGCAGGACCAGGGAGGCAGCGGCCTCGGGCGTCGGCAGGGCAGCGTTTGTGCCCATCTCCTGCCTTCTCCCAGAAGGGAAGAATGAAAGGCGAAGACATGCCGCAGGTGTGGCCAGGCCGCCTGCGGAGGAGGGGGAGCAGCGTCTTTCCGAAGATTCCGCCCCAGGCTCCAGTGACACCTGCTGGGGGGGGGGGGGGAAGGGCTGCGGGAGGGCGGAAGGGGCAAAGGGACCAAAGCAGATGCGGACAGCCGGGAAACTTGCCAGGCAACAGCAGACCGCAACGTTAGATCTGTGATTTCCGCTCCCGTGGGATGGGACAGATTCATGACGCGTTCCTGTTCACAGGGACCAGGGGGGAGGCGGGCGGAACTGCTCCCACCGTCTCCCCAGAGCTCTTCTGTCCCTGGCCACCCTGTCTTCGTCACCTCTCGCTGCTGGGACAGAATACTCGAAACACACAATGTAAGGCCGGAAAGATGGATTTTAGCTCAGTTTCAGGTTTCGCGTAGTCCATTCACTGGGCAGCAGGCAATGGGCCAGGCTCAGGGCCGAGGCTGGAGCGCCGCTCAGGACACCGCGGGCAGAGGCCCAGCGCAGCAGGATGCCCGTCAGCAGCCGGGAGGTTCAGGCCCGGCGGAGCCTCCGGGCAGAAGCTGTGACCAGGCTTCTCCTTCCTTCCTTTACTTTGTTCAGGCTGCCAGTGGCGCCCCTGCCCACACCTAGGGTGGGTCCCCTTCCCTCCCTTCCTGGTCCACAAGTCAACATCACACGCCTCCAAGTTCTGCCCTGGGCAGCCCGATCTCAGCAAATGGACAAAACCCCTCCAGGTCAAACACGACGCCACCTGCCCCTTCCAGCCAGGCCCCACATCCCAGTCAGTAACGCACAGTTTCACGGGTATCTTACCCACCACACCCAAATGCCTGAGGCTTTGGGAAACGGCCCAGATCTGAGCCACGGCACTCCTCAGCCCAACCGGCCTTTATGCGGCTACTAATACCCTGAGTTAGAGCTCGGCCCCATGCATACGGACAAGTGTTCCTCCCAGGTCCAGGCTCCGTCAGATTTTCTTTCTTTTTTTGAGACAGTTCTCACTCTCCAGGCCGGGCTGAACTCCCTATGCAGCCAATACTGGCCTCAAACTCATGGCAATCCTGCCTCAGCCTTCGGTGTGCTGAGATTACGGGCATGCGCTACCACGCCCACCTTTGTGGTGATGGAGATTTGAACTCAGAACCTTGTGCCTGCCAGGCAGACACACTAACCACTGTGCCATTGCTCTAGCCCCTCATCAGAGCTTTTTAAATTAGCATGTCTTCTTGTTTGTTGCACTGGGGATCAGGCACATGGCTTTGACAATGAGCTGCATTTCCAGGCCATTTTTTTTGACTTTGAGACTAAGTCACAGAGTTGCTCCAACCGGGCTCCAGCCTGCCGTCCTCCCGCGTCGGGCTCCCAAGTGCCAGACTTACAGGCCTGCGCAACCAGGCCCCGCCTCGTCAGCATTTCCCGTGGAGGTCCCGCTGACCTCCACCATCTCAAAAACGTCTTCCTCAACACTTTCCCATTGTCGTCCCCTCAGTGGCCTTAGGCATGTAAGAAACTTAGGAAGTATTCTAATCTTAAATCAGATCTTCAACTGGCCCCATGGTGCAGGCCTGTAACTCCAGTAACTGCGGGGGGCTGAAGCAGGGGGGTCGCAAATTCAAGCCTGACCTGAGAAATTCTCCAAGACCTTGTCTCAAAGCCAAAATAAAAGTGGGCTGGGAAGGCCCTGGGCCATGTGCAGACAGAACCGGCCTCTGGGGACAGTGCAGCGCCACCTCCCGACCCCACCCTTCCTCTTTTCTGGCTTAAGCCTTCAAGGCCGTGCCTGTGTCACTCACCCCAAGCCACCTGCTGGGTCTGGGACAGCCGTCATCCCAGCATGGGCCGAGGTGTGGGGTCCTGCATGGGACACCCCAGTAGCTCTGGGACCCTGGAGCTGCTGGGGACTGTGGGCGTGTCCCCATCACTGCAGACTCTTTGGCCCAGCCCAAGCTGCCCTGAGAGCCGTCTCCAGCAAGGCCGGGGACCCCGCTGCCTGAGGACCACTGCGCAGGCTGGATGCTTCCTCAACAGCTCTGCCTTGGGCCACGATCCCTCGAAATGGACAGGCCTGGGCCCGTGTGTCTACAGGGCATCACGAGCCAGAGGGATGGCAGGACTGGTGTTGAGTGGGCGATGCATGAAGACAGCTGTGCCGGCCTGTGTGCTGCTCTGCTCTGAGAGCAGCACCTTCTTCGGGGACTTCTAGGTCTTTTTTCTACTTGGGATTAAGCCCTGGGCCTCAACACTGAGCTACACATCCCAGCCTGTTTTTGATTATTTTGAGTTTTTAAGACAGGGTCTAGGTAAGCTACTCAAGCAGAGCCCAAATTTGAGCTCCTAACTGCCTCCCAAGGGTTAGGGATTACAGGCCTGTGCTACTGGGCCCGACTTCAATGTGGGACTCGGAGGTCTTACTGCCAACCCATACCCATGTTTTTCTGAAAGCAGGGCATGTCTCTTACCCTAGAGCACACTTCTGGTTTTTGCTTTCACCTGGCTGCTTGACCAGGCAGGCAGGTGGCCGGCACTGGGTGCCCACAACTTTTTGGCCAGCAAGCTCTGGGGCTGAGGACCTGGCGTGAATGTTTGGGGACACAAATTCATCATTACCCACACCTCTCCATCCGTGCCACATCCCAGCAGCCCTACGCAGACTCAGGCCCATGAGGCTGGCATTCCCAGAACCAGGCATGGCAGACTTGGGGGGAGGACCTTGTCTCAGCCATGCCTCCTGGGGCACCTAAGCTGAGTGCCAAGGCAAAACTGCCACTCTGTAGCCTGCAACAATGCTGGAGGAAAACACCAGGCCAGCTGGGGAGGAGGGGGAAGGGCATGCCTCTAGGAGAGAGCCAGGCTGATATCCCGGGGAGTGCAGTAGAGGCCAAGCTGGAACAGGCCCAGAACAGCACCTCACACACCAACAGTTAGCCAAAGCAGGCATTAAACAATTTATTGGAAACTGGTTAAAAGTAAGGCACTGTGAACATGATGGTCTCTGTGCATGTGGCTCCAGCTGATGCCACCAATGCCTGGGCAGGCTTCGCACAGCAGAGAACACAACATACTGTGTCTCACCCTGTGGGCTCGCTGTTAGCCCAGCAACCTAAACCAACAGGTGTGGTGTGGCTTTACAGTGCCTGGGCCCACACAGCTCCTTCGGTGGGGGGGTGGGGGGGGTGGCTGGTGAACTGTGAAGGAAGTTGGCTACAGGTCACTTAGGGATGTTCCACGATACTTCAATTATTACCAAGTGCCCAGAAATCAGAAAAAGGAGACTGAAGGATCTGACACACGTCACGCATCGGTCCGTGAAGGACGGTCACAGAAAGCACGCCGCATGCCGCTACTTTGGTCGACCCGCCTGCTTCCCGTGAGAAGCCTCAATTCAGAGCAGCACGGCACCAGACCTATCTTCAGGTTTTTCTTGCAGAACACTCTCCGGTCACCTCACGGCACACCAAGGTCACCAGTACTGACCTCAGGAAGCCTGCCTCAGGGAACATCACGGATGTGGCCATCTGCAGGACTCAGGCCCGAGAGCCTCACCTGAGATGGTGGGTGGAGGTGGCAGTGTCTGCACAGCTGCCCCTGCCTGGTCCCCACACAACTGCCTCCCCAGATGTGGCATTCCTGAGGGCTGCCCTGCGAAGCAGCCCTTCTTCCCCGGGGTGGGGCTGCCACCCTCTGACTGGTCCTTAAATTACCACCTCCCAGATGGCCTGGCAGGCTGCAGTAGGGCTGACCCAGAGAGAGCACCTGCATGGGGTAGCCCATGTACCTGGGTCAGGCAGAGGTGCAGCGGCCTGATGTGGGTGTGTTTGCCTGTGTGCAGGTGGTTTAAAATCACACTTACCCATGTTTCCATGGGGAAATCGATTCTCATGGTCTACTTAATACAAAAATAAAATAGCCCAGCCAGTAAGAAGGGATCTGGACTTTTACATGAAAATTTTTGGTGAAATCTTTTGTGAATGAGTTTCCGGTAATTATTTTTTAAAAAGATTTAAGGCACACTTAGAATCCTAGCACTCTGGGAGGCTGAGGCAGGAGGACCACATGTTTGAGCCCAGCCTGGACAATTCAATGACGTGAGACCCTGTTCCAAACAAATAAAAAGGGGCTGAGGATGCGCCCACTACGAAGGCCCCGGGTTTCACCTTTGGTACTGGGGAAAAAATGCAATACACTGGGTCACAGTCCTTTCAAATAAGCCACCCAACCCGACACATAAAAAGACAAAGAAACAGGCACACGGAGACGCCACCCACGTGCAGGAAGCGATGCTGGGCCAGTGACTCGGCAGACAGAGGCATGCCGGGGTGGAGGAGAGACGGGCAGGTGTGAGCAGCCGCTGCCTAGGCCGTCATCAGCTCGCAATGAGTGGTGTCACAACCCACCCACCCCTGAGAGACCCCACCGTGATTCAGGTTCATGGCACTAAATACAGAAGCAGACAGGCGGGAAGAGAGGGCAGCTGGGGCTCGAAGGAGAAGCACGGCTGTCCCGGGCAGGTGCCCGTCCTCCAGCTGGGGCCAGCCAGGGCACGTCTCCCTGCAGAACGCTCCAGACTGCCCATGTGTCCGTGGCGTGTGCTGTTTGTATTAAAACTTCTCATACGGGTTTTGTTCTTTAAACAAACCTAAAAACAAAACAAAACAGAACTTCCATTATAAATTCACTCAACCAGAAACACAACTGGCAAAAGCAACATATTAAGGTAAATCTAGGTGAAGGTTTCTGATGACGTGGAAGACGGGCTCTCTGCAAGCCCAGATGCTGTGAAGGCATTCGTGCGTCAAAATCACAGTGGGCTTTAAAAATGAAGCAACAACTGCAGCCCTAGCTCAGCAACTACAGAACCTGCCTAAAAAGCCACAGTTCAATCCCCCAGCACCACGTAACAGCTAGGCATGCTGGTGCATGTCTGTAATCCCAGCAGAGAGGCTACAGCAAGGGGCCTGCTGAGTTAGAGGCCAGCCAGGGCCATCCAGTGAGTCCAGCAGCTGGAGAATAATACAGCCGGGAGGAGGGTTTGCCTAGTAAGCATGAGGTCCTGAGCTTGATTCTGCAGCAGCACATAAACCAGGCCTGGTGGCACACGCCTATAGTCTCTGCATTCTGAAGGTTGAGGCAGGAGGACTGCGTGAGTTCAAGGCCAACCTGGGCCATATCCTGAGTTCATGACCAGCCTGGACTACAAAGTCAGGTCCTGTCTCAAGACAAACAAAGATGGTGAGTGCAGGACTAGCCTGGACTACAGAGTGAGACCCTATCTAAAAGACAGATAGAAAAACAAATAAATAAAACTTGAAGTGAGCCAGGCAGCAGCACACTCTGGGGAGCTCGGGCAAGAGGGTCACAAGTTGGAGTTCAGCCTGGACAACTTAGGGACTTAATGAGACCCTGATTCAAAATCAAAACTAAACTACGGGATCAGTATGAAGGACCCAAGTAGATCTTCAGTATCAAACAATAAGTAAATCTGAAATGGAATTTATAGAAACAATAATTTCAGCACATTCTAAAGAAATACAGGCGTATTTTCTAATGCTCAAAAGCATAAGTCATGAATCTTAAATTAGCATGAATTTCCACAGTAGTTGGTTAGAATTACACAGAAAAAGTATTTGTAATCACTCTGGAATTTGCTGAATTAAGGCTACAAAAAAAAAAATCCTAAAACCCTGCTCAAAATGACTCTCCAGCGTTAAGTTTTATGTTGCTGAAGTCTAACCATAAAATTAACCCTGTGGTACTTAGTATCCAGGGTGAGAAGCTCTGGCCCCACCCACTGGACCTGTCACAAGAACTCATCTTCCTAAACACAGGTCTGCTGGGCTGGGGACAGCACAGGGCAGGAGAGGGCAGGACAGAAGAGCGTCACCTGGTGCCATCTCCCCGACGGGGCGCGGGGCCGCCCCACATACCAAGGCACACCCAAGCAGCCATACCAGATCTCTCCTGAATGAAGCACTTGCCCCCATTTCCCATCCTGGCTTAGAGGAAGGCACAGGAGCCCCAGCTGTCAGAGGCCCAGCATTCCGCATGGCGGCGGCAGTGTCGGTATGGCTGGCGGTGCGATGTCAGCTAGGCCAGACACGCTCATACGACTGCCACAGGACTTCTGGGACAGGACCTGCAAAGCCCAGGCTTTCCAGAGTGGCCACTTAATGGTGCATTACCACTTCATTATCAGCACACGCAAAAGATACTTTCACCAGGATAACGAGGAAGTCAGGCCAACCACCAAAACAGCAGAAGCCTGTGAGCACGGAGGGGCGCCGCCGCCACCGCCACCGCCACCGCCTCTGCTGAGCCGAGGTCAGGCAGCGCCAGGCCCAGGGATCTCAGCGCTGACCGTGGCAGGGAGGCATGCTCTGTACTACGTGTGGTGCCCACACGTGCTCAGCTTATCTCTTAGGCACATTAAGGTTAATCAATGTCAAAAGGCACCTCTAGAAAACAAGCTACTTCCCACCACAGGCTGGCACAGATGCCCCAGGGCCAAGGTACACAATGAGCTCACCCAGGAGAAAGCGCCCCGGGGCAGCTTCTCACAGGCACCGTCCATGCCATCCGCCTGCACACCTGCAAGCCCGGGGCAGGTTATGCAGGGGGAGGATGTGGAGACGGCAGGCTGGCCACGGAAGCAGGGCAAGAGCAGCAGCTCTGGCAGGAAACGCCCAGCCAACACCGCTTCATACAGGGGAGACCACAGCGGGAACAGGGCGAGGGTGCGCCGCCTCACAGGGGAGACGAGACAGGGCAGGGCGGAACTGCAGCCGAGAACTGGCGGGTCAGTCAGTGCGGCCCAGCCTCACTCCAAGACGGGAGAGATGCCCCAGCGGTGGGCACGGCAAGGCAACGGCACCACGAGCAACCACTGGGCGTCACGCCCCACGTACTTAGAGCTTTAACAATCTGCACGTGGAGAAGCCTCACTCACTGGTGCTCTGGTTACTGCTGTGACACTTACCCAGGTGATCTCACTTTCTTATATTTTTAAATTTGTATTTTTATCTACATACCACATCCCTTTCCCCTTCCTGGGCTCTCACCACCCCACTTTCCCTTTCCCTCTCCCCAAAGTCCATCTTACATTCTTCCACCTCGTTCATTTTTTAAATGGGAATAAAAGCATTACACTTGTTCTGTATACTCCCTCTCTCCTTCTAAGTCACCTTCCGAAATCTCTACCCAAAACCACACGTGACAAAGCAGGGCAGCCACAGTAAGGGTGGCAGGACTCGGTAAAGGCTGACCTCTAAAACACAGGCGTCACCCCAAAGGCAGGAAGGAGACACCCAGCCAGACTGATGACCACACAGGCCCAGTGGGATGGCAGAACGCCTGCAGACACCCCTTCCCCAAGCTTCCACACCCCATGAGCTAGCAAGCAACCAAGAAAGAGAAGTGAGCCTGAGACAAAACCCTCTGCACGTTTCCTCTTCCCAGAGACCCTGGTGGCATCAGAGGTCAGACATGGTACCCTAGAGTGACAGCCAGCAGTACGCTTGAGGATGAGCCCTCAGGAGAGCAAGAAAGCTGATCAGCAGCCACTCTGGTTCAGCATCAACAGGAGCTGGCTTGGGGTCAAGTCCCAACCACGTGAGCAGAGACACAACCGTTCTTACCGTATTTCTTTCTGATTTCATCATGTCTTGACTTCATCTCTGCTCTCCTAAAACAGACACACAAAAATAGCATCAGACTATCTTAAAGACACGATGCATTCTTTGCTGGTCCTAAGCTCACCATGTAGCCCAGGGTGGCCTTGAACACACAGCAATCCCACCTTAGCCTCTGAGTGCTGGATTACAGGCATGTGCCACCTCACCCAGTTTATGTGGTGCTGAGGAATCTAAGCCAGGGCCCTGTGCTTGCTAGGCAAGTGCCTTAACCGCTGAGCCACAACCTCAGCCCACAAGACGCACCTTTGCTTCCTCTAGCAGAGGCTGTGGTTCTGCTCTGGCCGTCCTCTATTCCCCAAAAGAACAGTGCGGCCATGAGGCCACACACCCATGGAACTGGAGAACAAGGTCAAGCCAGTCTCCTGAGGTGCTCCAACACGCCACCCACCTCTTTCCAATGCACCAATTTGGAAGCCCAAGTCGGCTGTTAGTAAAACACCCAGTGCTGGTTCTGCCCTGGTGAGGGAACCGTGTTCACTCCGAGTGCTGGGCTGCAACAAGCCCAGCAGTGAGCGAGTGCGGGTTCTCAGAAATCAGGGTCCCTGCACGCCCTTGGGCTTGTCTGGCTCATCCCGAGGGAGCAGAGCTGGATGACAGTGCCCACAGGTCTGGCTGCCACACTGGTGAGGGGGATGCCACTGCCAAGTGCCACCCTCCTCTAACTAACAGAAGGAGATAGGGCCAGACAGTCCCAAGTCTGTAACCCACAGGTCAGTTCCTGCTAATTCCTTCCTTTTTAGCGGCAACTAGGAAACCCAAGGATGCCACACACACAGGCTTCCCCTGGAGAACCTGAGAGCCCCTGAGGTCCCGGGCCCCAGGTCCCAATCCCCAGAAACAGGTGGGTGAGCCGAGGCTCACCTCTCCTCCTGCCGCACCCGCCTCTCCTCCTGCTCGCGCATGGCCCGCTCGTCACTCCTGTCTGGCTTCCGGCTTTTCCTCCTCCCACAGCAGCAGCAGCAGCAGATGGTGATGCCCAGGAGGACGGTGCCCCCCAGCACCGACAGGGTGATGATCAGCGCCTCGAAGTTCACTGGAAGCCGAAGGCCCAGGTCAGAGCCGCCCGAGGCACCCAGCGCTGGGTCTCTCCCCGCTGGGCCACGGCGTGCAGTCTTTCTTCAGTCAGCTACTTGTGACTTGAAACTAGACCCACGTTTCCAGCTTGAGAAAGGCTAGCAGAGGACAGCTGTCTGCCAAGACACTCTGAGCCCCAGGTTCTGCGAGCTCACAGGAACGGAGCTTCCGCCTCCTGGTGCAGCAATGAGTGCTATTTAAATCAAGCCAAACCTATTCCGACAACTCGCCACAGAGATATGCTTCAATCAGAGAACAGTGCCCACCAGACCCAAGAGAAATAAGCCTGGAGGAGCAGGCCGGGCCACAGGGCCCACGCGGCGGGCTTTACCAAAGGCTGGTTGACATACGGGGCCTGGAGACAGCTAACTCGTCAGAGCCACCCATGGGGTGCCTTCCTGGTAAAGCCAACTTTCAGAGATTTGTGCAACTTTATGATACGTCTTACAGTTCTTTTCAATTTCTCCTACAGATGTACCTTTCTTTTGTGTGGCATGGGGGATTGATCCCAGGGCCTTGACACTGAGCTACACTCCCAGCCCTTTTTTATGTGCGGTCCCGGCTTGGTCTGGCTCAGATCATCTTGCCAAGTGGGCAGACGCGGCAGGTGCCTGTACATACAGATACAGCCCACAGGCATCCCCCATCACATGCCCTGGACACAACCTTCTGGATTCCCTGAGGCCTCCACACAGAAGCACGGAAGCTAAACTAGAGACTAGGTAGAAAGGAGACAGGTAAGTAAAGGAGCAGGGCAAGGTCAGCAGTAGATTAAGTGTGCAGAGATGCAGACACAAAAAGAATCAGCAGAGTGGGCCTGGGGGTGTAGTTTGCCAGTGAGAGCACTTGCCTAGCAAGCACAGGCCCTGAGTTCAATTCCCCGGCACCATACAAGCCAGGTGTGGTGGTGCACGCCTGTAATCCAGCATTTAAAATCAGCAAAGTGCTCTAGGAAAACACCAGCCCCTGTACAGGGTGGAAAGAGGCCGATGCACCCAAAGCCTGAAGCCATGAAGAAGGGTCAGCGCAAGCCCTGACGAAAAGTAACGTGAAAGGTAAACCAGGAAACAGTTTGAATCCTGCAAGGTTAACTTCCCTCTTAAAAGAATGTCTGTGAAACTGGCCTAGGGGTGCAGGTCTATAATCCCAGCCCTTCTGGAGGCTGAGGCAGGAGGATCACTTGAAGCCTAGCCACGGCAACCTAGTGAGATTGTCTCAACATCAAACAACGAAAGCTGGGCTGGCCACGAAGCTCACTGTGAAGGCCCTGTGTGTTCTCCACAGTACTGCAAACAAAGAACCTCTGTGAAGACAGGCGCTAGAGGGAGACAAGGCTGAGCCTAACGCAGATGGGCACTGTAAACCCAGGCAGCAGGCCAGGGCTTTAAGGGCAGCGTAAGAAGCCCTGGGTGTAATGCACCCACCTCAGAACAGCCTTCGAACCCTCACCCGCCCCCTCTGCCTCCCGGGACCATGGCCTTGATGAGCCCACTGCACTCCCAGGAACCCGGCCACTGGCCCGAAAAGGCCACCACGGCCTCCAGACTCCTCCTCACGGGGCGGGGCTCCAAGCCTTGGGGGCTCGGACCCCGATCTTAGGCAGAAAGTATTGATTCTGCAAAAAGCAGATGCAAAGAACAACTTACCCCAGCAGATGCCCCAGCGCGCAGACCTCAGCTCGCAGAGAGCGCGGGGCGGCAGGACGGTTCTGACGGGGTAGTCCAAGCACGCCTTGTTCGTGTTGCACCACAGACACTGCAAGACACGAGGGGAGGCCGCCTTGCCAGCCCAGGAACAGGCACCGCCTCCTGCTGCCCCTGTGCCCACGACATCCCTGGCCCTCCCCAGGACACCGCCGCCACAAAGCCTCCTGCTCTCTCTCAGCCTGGCTGCCCGTCAACCCTGCTGTCTCATCCAGTGGCCTTTGTGACTCCCAGCCTCCCTGACTCACTCAGGGCCCCGCAGGCCTCCTTTCTGGCCGGGAATGCCCCTTGCTCCAGGGCTTTGGCAGGCCTGTTTGCTCTCCCTGACACCTGCCTGGCTCCATCTCTGTCTCACTGAGGCCCATGGACTTCCCCTGCCTGGCTCCCCGACCTCCTGCCCACTCTGCATCCACAGCACTGTCACCTTCCGGGCGGGGAGGGGGGGGGGGAGAGGGAGAGAGGGAGAGAGGGGGAGAGAGGGGGAGAGAGAGAGAGAGAGAGAGAGAGAGAGAGAGAGAGAGAGCCCATCCCACTGTGCTTGAGGGCAGGATCCGTACATGGAATGGAAGTACCCCTGGGTACAAGACAGAGCCTGGCTGCAGCAGGCACCTGCCAGTACACCTGATGCTTCCTGACCAGCCTGACCAGTTCTAGGAAGGGACCTGCCCATTCCACCTCGTTACTGACCACCCTGAAGGGTGCTCTGGATACCTGCAGCTGTCATGACAAGGTCTGACAGGCCTGAGCGAGACTAAATAACATCTAACAATGGCCACGAAAAGGACCCAATAAGCCACACAACAAAGCCCTTCAACCAAACGTGCGCCTGCGCCTCCATGACTCAAGAGCAAGCAGGACTCTGTCCCCTGGACCCGTGCTACTTACAGAGACATTCTTCAGGCACTCTTCACAGGATGTGTTTGTGTTCTTAGAACAACCTGCAGGACAGACACAGGCATCAGAGGGTCAGCAATGAACAATGGACCCGGAAGAGGGCGGGGCGTGGGCACAGGAGACGAACGCTGGGACCTCACGTGAACCACCCAGAAGCTGTAACGTGGGGCTCCAGCCCCCGGGGGAGCTGAGCGGCCACGTGATCACCAGTAACCCAACCAAGACCTTCTGCTCCCCCGCACACTTCTGAACCACAGCGGGGGCCACAGCAAAGCCCGCAACCCTTTCCAGAAGAAGAGCCAGATCTGCAGGCTCACGGTGATCACAGGGGCCGTCACAGCCTCCCCCACTCACAGGCGAGCACATGCGGACCGCCTTCAGGGAAAGGTCCAACACCAAGCAGTGACAGCTTTGGAATCAAGTTAATCACAGGAGAACTAACCGGCATATAAACCAAGAATCCCCCACAGGCTGCCGCCACCACCTCACCCCGCCGTTCCTCAGCACGAGCGCGCAAGCGGAGAAGCTGTCAACATCCCTGGGCACCAGACAAACGAGAGTTAAAATGGAGAGCTGCGGCTGCATGGCCCCCACACGGGAATGGTAAAACTAAACACACATCGCAGCAAGGCGCCCAGCCAATGCAAACGCTCACGCAAGGCTGGTGGCATCCAATGGTCCATGGTAGTCATAAAGCAGACACACAAACCAACGGCATGACACACATCTGTGACCCCAGTTACTCAGGAGGCCAAGACAGATGTATCAAAAATCCAAGGCCAGGGCCTGGATGAAGGGCCCAGCACTTAAAGCACTTGCCTCACAAGCACAAGGTCCTGGGTTCAATTCCCCAGCACCACATTAAGCCGGGCATGGTGGTACACGCCTGTAACCCAAATCCAAGGCCAGCCTGGGCTCCATGGTGAGTTCAGAACCAGCCTGGGCTAAAGAGTGAGACCTGTCTCAAAAAAAAAAAAAAAAAAAATAGCCAGCATGGGCAACTCGGTGAGGTCCTGGCCCAAAATAAGATAAAAGGGTTGGGGAAGAAGGCACTTGCCTAGCATGCACGAGGCCCTGGGTCCATCCCCTGCTATCCCAAGAACAAAAAACATGGCCACCCCATGACTGGGTGAGTCCACTCTTCAGTGTTTCATCAAGAGAAATTCTATTACACATGCCCGCAGGCCTCTGCAGGAGTGCTCACCACCACCATGACAGCTGTGACAACTGGACACAGCCCAGGGATGCACCTCCAGGAGGATGGACACAGACTGGAACATCCACACAATGGAACACCGTGCAGTCACAAAAAGAAACACAAAACATGGATATAGCTCGGGCCGGAAGAACAGTACAGCAGACTGCTTGCCCAGTAAGCACAAGGCCCTAACCTAACTTCAATCCTCAGCGCCACATATGCTTGTAATCCCAGCATCTAGGAGGCTGAGGCAGGAGGATTGCTATGAATCCTTGGCCAGCCTGGGCTACACAGTGGGTTTAGGACCAGCCGGGGCTACAGAGTGAGACTTGTCTCAAAAAAGCAGCTGACAACCACCACCGAGAGTACCGGAAGCCTTGCACTGAAGAGCCCCAGCCCCGGCCCAAGTCTGCCCAGCTCCATGGACAAGGGCCACAGAGACCACACCGATGAGGGGGGGCAAGCTCTGTGGCTCGACGGCCGAACCCTGCACCCAGATGGGGTCTAGGTTATGCAGGTGTAACTCGTCCCAAGGTGCACTTAGATTTCCTGCATTTCACCGCAGAAGACACGCATCGCATGAGAAAACAGGCAACCCTTGGGCTCCGACACAGCTCAGGGAGCAGAGCGCCAGTCGCCTATGCCCACTGCAGAGGCACTACGGGCCCTGGACACAAACACCTTCACCTTCTACCTCTGCGTAACCCTGCCGGCCCTGCTCCCTACCCACGCCTCCAGGACACACCTGAGCTAACCCTGACCACAGGAGCCCTTAATAATCAAGTTCTACTTTCCCAAGTAAAATCCTACTTCCTCTGAACCAAAAGCACACCTTTTCGCTATTATTCTACAGCTACTGTTCTGAGCACCGGTCTCAAGAGAGTCCAGCGGTGTGCTATCAAGGGCCATGCTGACACTCAAAATACCCCCAGTCCAGCCCTGATGTGTCGGGTTTCAGGACAACAGGCAGTGAAGACACAGACAGCCTTACTCAGGGTTTTCAAAACTCAGAGGCTCTGCAGGGACTGCACGGCTTCACCCGCAAAGGAGGGAGTGAAGATGGTTGAGCCGGCCCAGTAGTTCTCTTCCCATATTTACTGACTCAAAAGGGTACAGTGAGGGTGCAGGGGGGAACACCCTGCACACAGAGAATCATAATCTTGTGTACATATGGGCGGGGATAAGCACAAAGCAGGCTTGGCCTACCACCTCTGATCACCCAGACTGTGGACAGGGAGGGGTTGGACCAAGCTTGAGGCAAAGATGCACATTAGACAAATTCCAAAAGGGGGATGGTCTGGAAAAGAGCTTATCAGTTGCCACCACAGCTCCTATACAACCAACTATCCTTTTCTGAGTCAAGGTCTCGCCCAGTCGCCCAGGCTGGCCTCAGGGCCTTGTGCTTGCTAGGCAACTCTTCCATCTATCCCTGAAATAAGCATCTTTACAATAGCTTAGTTTACAGGTGAACATTACTTAACCTTGGTAGAGGTCTTCAGGAGATAGGCACAAGCACCCTTTCACAGCAGGCACATTTCAGCTTGAGGTAGAAAGCCCAATTTGTCACTTACAGATTACTGAGAGGGTCTCCACACCAAAGAAAACCAATAACCACTACAACTGCCTCAGTGTCTTAAAGCTTCCCGTGGCCTGGGTAGGTTTCCACGGTCCCCGGGACCCAGCATGAGGGATACCACTGTGGACCAAGAGAAGGCCAACCCCCCCCCTCTCATGTTAAGGCCCCCAGCTCGATCCTCAGTACAAGAAAGCACAAATTAGCGAAAAATAACAAACGCTGTTAGACGTTAAGTTAAAAAGACATAAAAAAGCAGACGAAGAGAGGACATGGCAGAAACACCCCCTGCCCAACCGTAATTTGCCCAAGAAATGAGGCCTTTCCCTCTCAGCAGTCTGGTGCTCCACTGCGATCTTCATGCTGGAAGAAGCTGCCCTCGTGTGAACCTCGTGAGCTCCTCCATCCAAGTCCTGGTCCTCATGCCCATTTACCTCATTCCTTAGATGACTGGCCAGTGTGAGTCAAAGCAGGGCAGGAAGAGGCACAGCTGCCCAGCCCGCTTCCTGCACAGCAAAGAACAGGGTGGGTCCTCAATGCTGGGAAACATCAGCTCAGAGCCAGGGGAACATCAGCCACTCATAGGGTGCTTCTTAGACGAACCACAGGACGCAGAAACCCGTGCTGGTGCTAAGAAAAACTGCCCTTGCATTTCTCCGGAGCACAGTTAAATTGGCATGTCCCCACTCTGAGGACCTAGGATTTTGAGACTTCAACTTAGATTCTATTTATTAATTAAAAAAAAAAAAGATAAAACAACTTAGGGTCAGGAGGAGTGGCACCGCGGTTAAAGCACTTGCCTTGCAAGTACAAGGCCCTTGGTTTGATTCCCCAGCACCACAGAAAGCTGGGCGTGATGGCACACGCCTGTAACTCCAGCACTCAGGAGGCTGAGGCAGGACTGTCCTGAGTCCCAGGCCAGCTTGGGCTACACCTGTGAGTTCAGGACCCGCCTGGGCTGCAGAGCAAAAAAAACCAAACGAACAAAACTTGGACATTCACTCTGGATGTTAAAAGCCGCCCTCAGCTGCCCTCTTCTGTCAGAATGTGCCGAGCCACGATACTCTGCTTCCATTTCCTTTTTAGTGCTTTCCTGAGGCTTCTGGGGAGTCAGTTAAGGAAAAAGGATACATTAATGTGACGAGAGACACACTTTTCAAAACTAACAAACAGTATTACTTCATCACAAAGCAGCCTGGCAGCCCCTTGCCCTGCTGGGAGCAGCGTTGGGCCCCACAGGGCCTGGCACCCACTCTGCGCGGGGAGACATGCAGAGCCTCGACACTTGTCAATTCCAGATGAAGAAAAGTGGGCAGAGCCTGACTTCACGGGACAATGTCCTGGTCAGCCCTCTGTCTCCGTAGGAGACGGAAGTTAGGAGCGACTTCAGGTGAGGCGGGTGAAGGGGCGCAGACCTTCAAACCAGCCCCACCCCGTGTTCCTGAGGGTTCCTGCGAGGTCCCGGTGATGTCCTCAGGGGCTGCTCTTGCATGAGTCCGGCCCCTATACCACTAATGTGGGGGCCAAAAGCCCTATCAAAGTTCACTTAATTTCACCCGAAAGACCTTCAATCTATTATGCGTTCCTAATGTCCCCCTCAACCAAGAACACACACACAAAAAATCAATAAGTGTGGGCTGGGGACGAGCTTGCTTTCTTTACATTCACATACTATCTTTTCAAGACAGAACGGCTTGGATATTAACAACCATGTTCCTACAGAATAGAAGCGGGGAAACTTTCCTACAGAGGCCCATTTGGATATTTACAGTATTTTGTAGGCCATACAAAATCGCCCACTAAAATTTAGCTGCCTATACCTAACGGCTAACGTGGCGGCTGAAACTGCTTCTCTCCGGTGAGGCCCCGGCCAGGTGGAAGACCCACGCCTGCTACGGAAGGACAAACGGACCGAGTCTCAAACTTCGCACGTGTTCAGGGGGACAAGGGGACTTCAGGACAGTGAATGCCCCTCTTGAGGGCACCCGGCTAGAAAACAGCTGCCGAGGCAGGGCACCGGTGTCCCCGAAGAGGGCCAGGCTGGCCCACGCGCGAACGAAGCCGGCCCTGGAGACGGGCAGGCAGCTCAGCTGGCACACGGGCAGCCCTTCACGGTGAATTCCAAACTGCCCTTCAGAAGTCCGGAGCGAGAACGGGGCGGCCACTCCCGTCGGACGGCGTTCCGGCGGCCCCACCCCGACCACAGATACCGCACTCTCCGCAAGCCGTCCGGCCGAAAGGAGCGCCCGCCCCGGGCGCGCCACGAACACACCGAGGGCCCGGTCCCCGACTCCGCAGCCCGGGGCGGGAGACGCCGACGTAAGCCTGGGGCCGCGACCGGAGCAGGCGCTGTGCCAGGCTGGCGGCAGGAGACGCGACGGAGCCCGGCTGGCCGGGGCCGGGGCGCCCCACTCCGAGCCCGGGGGCCCGGCGCGGCCGGCAGCCGCCTGGCACCCGCGCGCGGGCGGCGGGCCTCCCGAGGCCGGCCCGGGGAACGGCGCCCGCGTCCCCTCCGCCCACCCGGCAGGGCGCCCGCGCGCGCGACGCCCCTCCGTCGGCCCGCGGGGGCGCGAGCTGGGCTTCCCCGCGCCCTCCCGCCGCGCCCGCCGCGAGGAAACCCGGCGCCCGCGGACACGGACGCCGGGCCGGCCCCGCCGCGCCCTCCCGCCCGGGCCTCACCCTCTGCCGCCGGCCCGGGCGAGGCGGCCGCCGGGAGGAGCAGCAGGAGCAGCGCGGCGCCCGCCAGGCGCAGCGCCCAGGGCGGCGGCAGGCCGCGGGACTCCCGGCGCGCCATGGTCGCTCGGGTCTCGGCCGCGACCTGCCTCGGCTCGGGGCCGGAAGTGGCCGAGCGGGGCGGGGCCAGGCGCACGCGCAGCCGCGGACTCCGCCCCCTCCGCTCGCTCCGACCCGCCTCCCAGTGCCCCTGCGGCTCAGTGCGCCTGCGCGAGGCGGCTGCGCGCGCCGCGGGCGCTGTGACGGCTCGGCCTGCGCAGCCGCGGGGCGGGGGGCGGGGCTGGAGGGGGCGGGGCTGGCGGGCCGGGCCTCGGGGCGGGGCCCAAAGAGGGACGGCCGCGTGGGTGGCGCCAGCAGGGCTAGATCCCAGCGCTGAAGGCTGACGCAGGAGGATCGCAGCTTGGGCAGACGGGACCCTTTCTGAAATAACGAAACCAACAAAAAGTATTTTGAGAAAGAGAAACTGTGAAGGCCCGTGTGGAGGCTCTTAGGGCTCAGGTCTTGGTACTGGGGAAAGACGTTGCGGAGGCTGGTGGTGGAGCTACAGGTAGCAGGCCGAGCCCAAGCTGTCCCCAGAGCGGACGGGACCTCAGACCCACCCTCCCTTCCCGGCGAGTCTTGGCGGAAGAAAAGTTTTCAGGACTAGTCGCTGAGAACACGGGAAAGATTTATGGAGGAAAGCAACGTGCACACTGGAAGGAGAGTGCAGGAACTTAAGAGGTAAAAAAAGAAAGTGTGTTGCACTCTGGAGCTGAGGGTGTGTGTTCTGGACACTAGAAAACTGCAGTGTGTGAACCTGCAAGAAGTGGGCTTAGTGCCACCCACAGGTGGAAAGGCAGTGGCACGTTTTACAGGCACAAGGATGGCCCAGCCTACTTTTCTTTTCTGCTTCTTTATTGCTTTTTTTGTGATACTAGGGATCAACCCAGCGTCTTCGCTGTGAGCTACATCCCCAGACCATTTTTATTTTTGATTTTGAGACTGGTCTCACCAAGTCACTAAATTCCTCAGGCTGGACTCAAAGTTGCAATCTCCTGCCTCAGCCTCCTACAGGGCTAGACTTACAGGCCTATGCCACTAGGCCCAGTTCTTTTTGACAAAGATGAGTGATCTGCAATGTTTTACCTAAAAATGTTGTTTGAACTCTCTGAATCTGTTTGTATAAAGATCACATGTCTGGGCTGGGGCCATAGCTCAGTGTTGAAAACACTTGCCTAGAGTAACAGGGTCCTGAATTTGATTCCACAGCACCACAAAAAGATAGCTGGGCGGGGTGGAGCACTCCTGTAATCCCAGCACTTGGGAGGCTGAGACAGGAGTATTGCCACAAGTTCAAGACCAGCCAGGGCTGTATAGTGAACTCAGTAGCAACCTGGGCTACAGAGTGAAACCCTGTCTCAAATAAATAATACACACATAATTGATGGGCTGCAGATGTAGCTCAGTGTGGGGCCCCAGCTGGCCTCCAGTGGGACAGTGAGCAGCCTGTTTCTGTTCAGTGCTGCATTGTAACAATCAAATGTTTCACTTCTTTTTTTTTTTTGTAATTTTCAGGGTGGGTAGTTTTTTTGGAAAGACAAGGACAGAGGGAAAAACTTTACAAGGGAATCTGAGAAAGGTCGCCTGTTGTTATTTTGTTGTTAATTTACTAGCTCTTCTCCAGGAGCTTTCTTACCTTCATAGCCTGACATGCAGCATGCATCGGGGGACCAAGGAAGAAACAAGGACCGATGTGTTGGGCGTCTGGAGTGCCCCCCCAGCCACCCCACTCATCCTTGCATGTTATGCACAGGACAGCCCCTTAGACACTGCCCCCTTTGTGTTACCCAGCCAGGAGGGAGGCAGAGAAAGGGTCCTGCGAGTTAGAAAAAGCCCTCGCCTGCCGTATTTCAGAGTTCCTGTTTCCCGCTGCAGGAGCAGACACCTCCTTGCAGGGCTGATATTAAAGCCTCCTTTTCCTGTGTGTCCTTCCTTTGGACAGGTGAATCCCTCAGCGCAGACCGTGACCAGCGCACCTCAGCAAGTCTGTAAGGAAGAGCCCACGCACCAGGCCTGGGTCCCCTTCACTCTCTCTCTCGTGTTTTCTCTGACTTCCTCGTGGATGAGCCGGCTCGATCGTCGCCATCCTCTGTGGCTTCCGGGTCCTCACTAGCATCCCTCGCTCTTTCGTCTGACCTTCCGCTGAAGGCTGTTGCCTGATCGCCGTGCTGACTGTTTCCATTTCCACGGTCATGGAGGTGATGCACTAGCAGATGACACCCAGAGAGCCTGCAGAGTCCACGGGCAATTTTTGAGGCTACATTCATGCACATTACCTATCTGTTACCTAAGGGCAGAGGGGGTAGGTCAGTGGTTAAAGCACTTGCCTCACATGTAAAAGGCCCTGGATTTGATACCCTAACACCACATAAAAAAATTACTTGGGCCTGGGGGCATATAACTGTAATATCAGCACTTGGGAAGCTGGGGCGGGAAGACTGCCATGATTTCAAGAACAGCCGGGACTATATGTTGAGTTCAGGACCAGCCTGGACTACAAAGTGAGACCTTATCTAAAAAAACCCTGAAAAGTGTCTTAGTATGTGTAAGTACCATTTAAGCTCCTGAGAGAAGCGTGTTCCCTAGCAGTCACAGGGTGGGGACTTGGAAGAGGTGGACGGCAGCAGAGGTGGGTCGCTGGGTCTGCTGCCTGCTCCTTCCTGAACTGATGGAGCGCGCCGAGTCCCTGTCCTGCTCTTATCCCACCTGCTGCCAACACAGCTCACAGTTGGCAGCGATGAGAAGAAAATCGCACATCATAGGAGTGAAAGAGATAATCCCTTAACCCCCAAAGCGCCCATTTCCAGAAGTACGTGACTGTGCCCGCCCCTTCTTGGCCTCTTCTTCCTGACCCTCATTTCTTCTCCCCACACCTTCGTGACCCCCTGGGTTTGAGCTGATCTCCTGTGCTTGGCCAAGACTCCACCGCTCTTCACTGCTTGCCCGTGTTACTGTTCTCACGATTCTGAGGGGAAAGGACACCCAATTCTGGATCTACACTCGGTAATAGCCATTTCTCGTGGCTGTCCGAGCCATCATCTTGGCTCCATAGAGCAGTGGCTGGGATTGACTAGTGGTGCCTGCCCACCAAAAGGAGATGTCCACCACCTGTGATCTCAGGACCCCTTTCACTGGGCCGTGTCCTCTGCTGCCCTGCACCTATCTGTCAGGAGAAGGATCATGGGGAGGGGGACAGTGGGCTCTGCATCTGTTCCTCCGTCCCAGCATGCTGGGACTCAGTTTGTGGCCTCGATAGTCCCTTTTGGTACTGGTAGCCAGCCCTTCCCTCAAAAGTGGGATAGTAAAAACAGCTAAAGGAAGACTGGCAGGTGTGTAGACATGCAAATACCAGCTGGGAAGCTAGGGGATGCTGTCCTCCCTCCCTTCCCCTGGGAACAGGATGGGGGCTTCCCGGAGGTGGTGGGCAGGCAGC
Source organism: Ctenodactylus gundi (assembly GCA_004027205.1). Lineage (NCBI taxonomy): Eukaryota > Metazoa > Chordata > Mammalia > Rodentia > Ctenodactylidae > Ctenodactylus > Ctenodactylus gundi. The sequence continues at coordinate 28,429 of PVKB01006483.1, forward strand.
ACAGGAAGCCCAGGCACAAAGCCACGCAAATGTTGGCCAGCCAAGAACTCGCTAGCCAACATCACTCCGAAAAGTTCATTTTGTAAACTTGGGCTCATGACCCTCCTTCCTCCGGCCCAGGCTTCTACTGAGGCCTCTGCTACTCTGAGTCAACGCAGAGACATGGACAGCTTTAAAGATTTCTTCTCAAAGGCTTCCCCAAAGCTGGCTTTGAATACACCTTTTTTCCTATTTACCGTGATGAGTGACTTCCTTGATTGGGCCAGTGGTAAGCAAAGAGACCCTCCGCCAACCCTTTTAGCAGGGCTTGGGCTGGCTGTCACCTGAGCTGCTGTGGGTGTCACGGTCATAAGCCTGTACTCCCAGAGCTCTGGGAGACTGAGGCAGGAGCCCAGCTTGAGCAATTTGAGTGAAGCGCCACCTAACGGTAGTAGGGGCACACTGTCAGATAAAGATGGCGGGTCTTTGGATTTCCTGCACTTTTTTCTGGCCAGATGACTAGGTAAAAAGGAGGAAGCGGGGGAGAGACAAAGGTCGTGCCACAGAGTTAGAAACGGCCCGCAGGAGGTCACCTGTGCACAGAAAGGGCGCACGTGGGGGCGTGGAGGACAGGGATACGAGGCCCCCAGCGGCAAGAGGTGTGAGCAGGTACTCAGGTCTATTTAGGTCACCTGTTGCGAGCGTTTCCGTCCCGGCAACAGAGGCCTAATCTAATCCTGGGGTCCCTGCTCATCTTCAGGGACTCTATGAAATCAGGGCTCACCCACCCCCCCGGTGCTGCCTCTGTGCTGCCCAGCACAGAGCACATATCCCATGATTACTGTTTGAATGAAGGGATGTTGTTTAATTAAGTTTTAAAAGAAATTTAATAAAGAATTGTATTTTTAAAGAAAAAATAGGAGAAGTACTTCAGTTGTTTTCCTGTTGCTAGGACAAATACCTAGTAATCTCAACTTAAAGAAAAAGTTTATGTGACTTACAGTTTCAGTGGGGTAAGTCCACATTTTGCTGGCGCCAAGGCAGAAACATCATGGTGCAAGTGTGTGGTGGAGAACAGCCAGGAAGCACAGCGAGCGAGGAGAAGCTGGGGATAAGAACCGGCACCCCAAGCAGCCCAGTCAGCCCGGAACCCGCCACGGTGAATCACACACAATGCGCCCACAAGCCACTCGGGCTCAAACGCATGAGACTTTGGGGAATATTTTATTTTTGAGACACGGTCGATCTCTGTAGTTCAGGCTGCTCTTGAATGATCCAGCCCAAGCTGCAGCCTCCCGAGGGCTGAGATTACCACGCTCAGCTGTGGGGAACATTTAGCTGGGAACCGTATGGCTCCCGTCCGTGGAGATGCCTGTACACAGTTAATTGTGCGCAGCTTGGGCTCCTCGCTCAGTGAACTCCGGATCACCCCAAAACAACCCACAGGAAACAACCTTTGTATGAAACTCTCCTCTTGGCTCTCACATGTCCTCTCCTCTGCCTCCATATCCATGACAGCCTATGCCTGATGCCTGGGTGTCAGTAGCTGGGGACAGGAGAGCTCTGCCCCCTGGCTTCCTTCTGCCCTGGCCTGGTCCTGCAGCAGGCCATTCTCAGGGGGCTGTGGCACCTGGCTGGCAAAAGCTGCCTCAGACTGGGGACAGAGGGCTGGGAGAGGAGCTCTGCACACACAGGCCAGCAGGTGGAAGAAGGAAAGATAGCAGAAGTGTCTGCAAAGGCACAAAGCTGATCTGGACCCCGGGGAGCAAGGGAAGAGCAGGCTGGAGGTACAATCCACCGGGCTCAAGCGGCCATCTCCTGGGGAGAGGGACTCTGCAGAGCCCGGCCTTTGTGAAAGTTTATTTTATTATTTTTTGTACACGATTGTTTAACAGTATAATCAACAGGCTGTAGTTTAAATATAATCAACAGGCTGGTAAGTTTAAATATAAATAAATGTGCATTGCCTTTAGGGAGATTGCACCCCAAGGTTTACCCCTAAGAGGGTTGTGTGCCTAGCTTCGTGACACGTGGAAGTCTGGTGCTCAGGTCTCTGGAAAGGTGATGATCAGAAGGGTAGTGAGCTGTGCCTGAAAATGAGTTGACATGTAATCACCCAGCCCTGGCTGCCATTTTGGGGGCAAGAAGCTGGATGTGGTGGCACAGGACTGTAATCCCTGCACTCTGGGAGGCTGAGGCAGGGGGACTGCAAGTTCAAGCCCAGCCTAGGCAACATAACAACTTAGTGAGACCCTGTCTCCAAAAGGAAACATTGTAAGAAGGCTGTGCACGCGGCTCAGTGCGAAGGTTTTGGGTTCACTCCTCAGTACAGGAAGAGAGAAGGGAGGGAGGGAGGACTTGTTCACTGGTGATACTGCCTTGAGCCCTGCGCCCCAAGTGATGGCAGAATGGAGGAGTGGAGGTTTGAGGGGATCTTCTGGTTGGTCCTCACAGCCTGGTCCTCACCACGCACTCCTAGCTCTCAGCAAACTTAGGGTTCATGACTGTGGTGGTGGCACTCTTGAAAAGGGGATTGTCCTGGTGAGAGAGACAGACGCAGGTTGTGAGCACAAGCTCTGAGGCCACCTGTCAAGAGGAAGCTGTCCCCCGGAGAAGCCAGAGGCAGGGCTTCCCTGGGGCTCAGTCTCTGGGGCCGCGTTGTGCACTCAGCTGTAGGGTGGGGCGCGACTGCGCGGGCACCCACCGCGAGAGGCCACCCTCCCCTCCCACGCCCGGGACGGCGACTCACATTGTTCCACTGGGACTTGAGCTTCTCCTTCTCAAAGCGCCTGTACTCCCGCAGGTCGCTCATGTGGGTCAGGGCCTTCCAGATGACCAGCAGGAGGACACCGACCAGCACGATTCCCACCACCGTGCCCCCGACTATGGCTCCCACGTTGGGCCCCGGAACGCACTCTGAGAGGAAGCACACGCGTGGCAGTTAGTTAAGGCCCCTGTGGGTCCGTGGGTCCACAGCCACTGCCCTGCCCAGGCCCGCGGAGGTCCCCTGCTGTGCGCTCCGACTGCCACATTGCTGAGGGCATTTGAGAAACCCAGCTCCAGGTCCTCCTAGGAACGAGGCCTGGCCCCCTGGCTCCAAATGGCTCTTAAAACCTACTTGGCACAGCCCTGGTTCATGAAGAAGAAGCTGAGACCAGGTTACCAGCCAGCCAGGGCCGAGGCTGCCTGTGACACCAGCTTCCAATTTACGCACATTTCTTGTGTGTGCCTGAAACCTGCAGGTGCCTTATTAGTCATTGGTGTGGGGACAAGCCTGAGGTACCCAGCTGTCTCAGGGCCATTTAGGGACAGGGACTCGCAGGGTCACCCAGGAAGACATCCGCAGTGACCAGCATGGGCACATGACGCTTGTGCTACAGCACTTATGGTGTTGGGGGGACCGGGGCAGGACCCCAGAGCCACCTGTGGTCCCCAACCGCAGGACAAATGCGCTGGCCTTTGTGCAAGTCCTTGTGTGCTGGGCCCCTGACACCATGGCTTTCGTGTCTCCCTGCTGCCCTGTGGCCTTGGCAAGGAAGCCACTGTCACCAGAGGGTCTGACGCTCACATGTCTGTTATGGCCCCTGCCTGGGGAAGGGGTCTAGGGGCCCTATGTCCTCGTCCTATAAGGGCTGTAGGGTTGCTGTTCTGCACTTCTGTGGTCACCTGGGTGGCCTCCCAGCTCCATCCCTCGCTCTAGGAGCCAGTGTGGAGTTGGGGTGCTCAGAGCCCCAGGCATGCGCAGCTAAGCCCTTAAGGCCAACCCATCACATGTCTTTCCGGCAAGTCCAGCAAACCAGCATCTTTAGCCACTAACAGCCCAAATCCAACCTCCCTCTCCATCTGCTGGGGCCTCCCAGATCCTCTACCCTTCACCTGTCCCTGCCAGCCCTCCTCCACCATGTCCCCAAGGGCAGACCACCACCCAGACCCCACCAGCCCTTCATCCATCTCTGCTCTGTCAGGTCCTAGATGCGTGGCAGCCACTGCACACTTAGCCCAAGTAGGACAGTGTCACACAGCCTGACAGGACAGTGTCCACCTGGCTCTCCCAACAGGACATCATCTTCCAGGGCCCCTGACAGGACAGTGCCCCCCCCCCCTGACAGAAGGGTGTCCACCTGGCCCCAGGAAAGAACAGTGCCCGTCCAGTTCTGGCACCACAGCATCCACCTGGCTGCCAGGCCGGCTCGCTTCTATCTATTTACGTATTTACTTAGAACTGGGGTCTTGTTCTGTAGCCCAGGCAGGTTCTGAACTCCCTATGTAGCCAAGGCTGGCCTTGGACTCATGACAATCCTCTGCCTCAGCTTTCTGAGTGCTGGGATCGCATGGTGCGCCTCTAGGCCTGCTGGGCTTGCTGTTAAAACACAACTTGCACAGGTTGCTTTTCTTCTGGAAGCTGCATCAGTCTCTCCACTACGGACTGGAGCTTCTCCCTGGGCTTCAGCATCTAGCACCCCGACTCCTCTTGTACCGATGCTGCCATCGTCTCCTCTGAGGGGGCTGGTACCTCAGGGACCCCTCATACCTCTGCACCCCGAGGCACCACTGCAGCCCCTACTGTGGGCTATCAGCCTCCCACGAACAGCCAAGTACTCTGGCCCTTCAGAGTGTGAACCCCTAGAAGTCCAGGTCAGGTCCACAAGTTCACAACATTACTGGGCCTGGCAGGGGCCAGAGCCATTTGGAGGGACGCAGTTGTGAGGCGGCTGTACCTGGGCTTCCCAGGGACTCTGCACATAGGGGTCCTGACTCAGCTGACAGCCACCAGCTGTGGGGACCCTCCCACCAGGCAGGAGACCCCCTGGCCAGGCACACGGCACTCCAGGGTCCTGTGCCCACTGTGGACATGGTCTGCTGCTTGTCCCTGACGTGTGACACGTCAGAAGAGAGGGGCAGGGTGCGGGTGGGCAAGAGCATGACCCGTGGGCCTTGCCAGTCCGCCCTCCCTCGGAGCAGCCCCCAGCCCCGCGGCCTCACCTCGGCTGTCCTCCACAAGCATGCTGTAGCGGTCCCTCCCATCCCGCTGCCACATGGTGTAGGTGATCCAGCAGCCTTGCGAGTCCCGCTCCCTGCAAGGCCAGCTCTTCTGGGTGGATGTCTGCTGCTTCACGTGTGCACACGCCACACTGCAGTTCTTCTCAAAGGGGCCCGTGCCAAACTGCAGGCACTCAGCACAGGATCTACAGGGAGCAGGCATGCGTGGGCGTAGGCATGGGAAGGCATGCAACACGAGAAGGCATGGGCATTGGTGAATGAGGACGCACAGGTGTGTCAGCATGTACACGTTGGTCTGGATGCACGGGGACAGCGTACGTAAGTGTGTCAGGGTGCATGGGTGTGTCTGACTGCACGGTGTGTCAGAGTACACAGGTATGTCAGTGTGCACAGGTGGCAGACGCTGGTGTGTCAGGTGGGCCAGTGTGTGTGTTTACATGGGTGTATCAAGATACATGAGTGGTCAGGGTATACAGATGTGCTAGTGTGGACAGGTACACAGGGCTCACGGTGTGTCGGGGTGCGTGGGTCGGTGGGTGGGCCTGTGGCACGGCACACCAGAGGTCCCAACTTGTGGCCCAGCACGGGGTGTGACAGGACTGGAGGGAGGTGGAGGCGGAGCCCTGGGACAAGCCCTGACCCCCCGGGAGGCCCTGGGTGAAGGTTCTGAGCAAAGGCCCCGCAGGAGTGGGGCGGGAGGGACCGCGCAGGGAGGGGTGCCGCACGTGGTTGGGCGGCGCGTGTGGCCACTCACACATAAGAGCCGCAGGGCGAGCGGCAGGTGGGGCACTCCTCACACAGGGGGGGCTGGTAGCCCATGTCGCACTTGCACGCGTTGCACTCGCACTGGCCACGCCCGCTGCACTCGGCCAGCCGCGCGTTCAGGCAGCCCTTGGTGGAGCGCTGGCACTGGCACGCTGAGCCCTCAAAATCTGGCCTGCACTGACACTGCCCACAGTAACAGCTGCCCCGGCCTGGACGACAGCGGGGCCACCGTCACGACTGCTTGCCCCTCTACCAGCTGCTGCCGCCCTCACCCCACCCGTGCCCTTCCCGCAGCCTGCGGCTGGGTGGGACGCTCCCTGAACAAAGCCACAGGGCCAAGCTCCGGGCCAGCCATGGTCGGTGTGCCCCAGCAGGCAGGGGACCCCAGACACGGACTCGGCGGGGAGGAAGGCCGCTGGCCCTGCGGCTGCTGAGCAAGGCCTGCCATCCTCAGTCCCTCCGCCCGTGTCCAGTGTCCCTGTGCGGCTCCCGCGAGAGCGGGCACCAGCCTCTCACCTGGGCCGCCACAGACTTGTCCATCATAGCGCTCACAGTTGACGTTGTCGCACTCGCAGTATTGCCCAAAGATCTTCTTGCCAGGGACGTCGCTGGCGTGGCACATGCACTGCCCGCAGATGCAGTCGCCCAGCCCTGAGCACACCAGGGAGCTGTTGTCCTTGCGGCAGCTGCCCTCCAGCTCCTGGCTGCTCCGGCCCTGCGTCTGGCACTCGCAGTTCTTCCCGATATAACCAGCATTGCACCTGGCAGTAGAGGCTGCGCGATCAGGCGTCCCTCCCCGATGCCCGGACCCTCAGGGCCACCCAACAGCCCCAAGCACCGCTTTCTCTTCAGGGTTTCCCAGCCACGCTCTCCCTAGGAACCCCATGAGAATGTCCCTTAGAGGCACACGTGAACCTTGTCACCTCAGAGCTGCGGAGAGCCGAGCCTGATAGACAGGGTGCCCCCTAGGGCCTGGGATCCCAGGAGGGTGATGGGAACTGGGCACCGTGTTGACCAAGGACACAGGAAGGGGGCTGAGTAAGGGAAGGATGGCAGTGACCAGGACACTGGCTGTAGGCACTGAGCGCACGGGCAGGCATCTTCAGGGATGGCCCTGTGACAAGGACAGGGGCCTACGCTGGGCTCTGGGGACAGCCACTGCAGCAGTGGCAATCTGCTGCCAGAAGATGCCGGGGCAGTGTGGACTGAGGTGGGACAGAGCTCCATGAGCAGGTGGGGACGTGGCCAGCTGGGGAGCAGGTGGCTGGAGGCAGACAGACACCCGCCATGAGTGGGTGGTCCCAGGGCCACCTGCCCACCCCTGCCTACCCCTCACCTGCAGACCCCGCACTCCATGGTGCCCCGGCCCCCGCAGAGGCTGTTGTGCTGCTGCTGGTCCTGGCAGTAGCACTGGCACTGGGGAAGGACTTGCACAGTCACCGTGTCTGTGAAGCCCAGCGCCCGAATGACAAACGAGTCCCCCTGCACACACTCGGCAGCTGTGACCTTCACCTGGAAGGTGACCTGTGGGAGGGAGCGACAGGGCTCAGGAAGGAGCATTGATGACCACGTTAATGTCCTACTCCTGCCCCTGGCCCAGCTGTAGGGGACATGGGGCTCTTGTAGGGTGGAAGGAGCTGGCCTCCTGGGGACCCTGGGAGAGTGCAGATCAGCAGGGACAGGAGTGTGGAGGCATGCTTGAGGTGGGTGGCACTGGGCAGTGCCGCAAGGCGACATCGAGGCCCTCCTGTGGCTCAGATGTGCAGAGGGACATCTTTAGAATACTTTTAATAGCGTTCATACACTCAGTAAAGGGGATTTGAAAATGACTTTGGCTAGGCCCATTGGCACCAGCCTATAATCCCAGCACTGTGGGAGGCTGAATCAGGAGGGTCACAAGTTCAAGTCCCACTGGAGCAACCTAGCAAGAGACTCTGTCTTAAAATATATAATAAGCTAGGCCCAATGCCTGCCATCCCGGTACTGGAAGGCTGAGGCAAGAGAATTGCAAGTCTGTGCCCACCATGAACACTTAGCGAGACTCAGCCTAAAAATCAAAAATGAAAATTGGCAGGGAATGTGGCTCAGCATGAAGATCCTGGGCTGGATCTCCCCACCACGGGTGGGTGGGTAGGTAGGTAGGTAGGTGGATGGGCTAGGGATGTGGCCAGTGGGACAGTACCCCTGAGGTAGAGCCCGTTACTTAAAAATATAAAGAATTAAAACAAGTAGTTTTGCTAAATAATAGCTCAAAGCCAATAAAAAATTAAACAAAAAAATTTTAAAAAGAAAAAATTAAAGAGTTAGATATAAACATAACTCTAAAATATTAGGGAAATAGCTCAATATGAACTTTTATAATCCAATGTCTCTTTTGATAATGTGTGTGGCCCACGCCTTAATTTTTCGCCAAATAAAACAAATGAGGGTTGGGATGTATGTGCACGGTAGAGCACTTGGCTAGCACACGCAGGCCCTGGGGTCCAGCCTCCACACTGCAAACCAGAACCACTGAATCAAACCCACTGAACCAGGGGGGGTTCACCTGGCTCTGTGTGTCCAGGGGTTGCCCCGGGGAGCACTGTCACTCACACCTGCCCCAGCTTCCTGGGTCCCCCTCTCTGGCATCACCAGGGATTGCACAGGGAGGGCTTGTCTCCACGCCAGCCTCTGCTCCTGCTAGGCGTTGCCAGACGGTGTCACGGCAACCCCAACGCCTGCCCTATGTCAGATGACCTCAGGCTCACCGGGACGTTGATTTGCACACCATCGCAGTCCCCGCGGTGCAGGCCCACGTGTGACACCCCATTGCTGCAGAAGGAGTCATAGGTGACCTTCAGAGTGTCAGGGAGGAGGCTGTGGTCCAGGAAGACCCTGGAGGAAAGTTGCTGCGGTAACAAATAAAGAGCGTTTAGGTCCGAGTGTCTGGTCGTCCCCCTGCTGCCCCTGCGCGGACAGTCTGACCCCCCACACATCAAGTAACAACACATAGGATCCCCTCCTTCCTTGCCCCACCAGGGGAGCCTGGCAGGGCCTGGCATGGGCCTGAAGTCAAAGGCCTGTCATCAGGCAGGTCACCTGCAGGGACCAACAGGGACATAGGCCAGCTGCCCATGAGGACAGTCCCTCCATCCCTGGATCCCAGTGGCAGCAAGGGGGTGGAGTGGGGAGACTGGGTAGATAGACTGATGAGAGAGAGAGAGAGAGAGAGAGAGAGAGAGAGAGAGAGAGAGAGCGCTTCTAGCTCATGGGCTCCCTTGAAGACACTAAGTGCACTGTGGTGATTTCTGGGGCATCTGCCCCACCCCTGGATGGAGTAGCATCTCCCCCTGCAGCCCTCAGCCTCTGTCCCCACATCTCCCGTGGCCAGCAGGGAGGAGCCCTGGGTGAAGCATTCCTCTTGCAGGGACAGCTATGGGGCGGTATCTAGGGTGGCCCTGAGGGGACGCAGCCTCTGTGGGGAGCAAGGCCGTGTGCACCCCTCCTTGTCCCAGGACCACCCCACGGAGACTCCTGTCTTCCTCTCCGGCACGCGTGTCCCTGCCGAGGGTCCGTGCGCTGCCCTCCGGGGCCAGCCTCCTCCCCACTGCGGGAAGTGCCTGGCCCAGCCTGCCGCGGCCCCCGGGGACTCACGTTGTAGGCACTCTTGATGAGCTGCACCACGTTGCTGGAGTCTTCAGACAGCTCCCCCACGGCAGACTTGGGGATGATCTCCGTGAGTTTCTGTGGGTGACCATGTGGGACGTCAGCTTCACCCACGGCACCTCCACAGCCAGGTCTGTGACGCCAAAGGCTGCCACACTCCTGAGTCGGCTCCGGGACTGTTCAACAATTTTTTTATTTGGGTACTAAGGGCTTTTCACCGAGCTACTCTTGGCCGTTCACAACTTCACACTTATCTTCGATAAAGTTGCCCAGCTTGGGCATGAACTTACGATCTTCCTGTCTCAACCTGCTGGAGTGCTGGCAGCACAGGTGTGTGCCACCAGGCCTGGCAGGTGGCTTCATCTTAATGGCGACCACTGCACACACCGGCAATCTGCTCTGGCCGCCGGTCTGCTGTCCAGCAGTGTCCCTACCGCTGGTTTGGCTGGAGACTCTGGATTACAGATGGGCCAGCTGCTCCCCCACACCCCACAGATGGCCTTGCTTATGGGCCAAGTTAAGCCTCATGAAGAAGAAATACAATCGCCTTCCCTCTCCCAGAAATACACCCCTCCTGCCACTGCTCAGGATGTCCTCTGGTCCCCTCTACAGAACTCATGACGATCTCACAGCCTGGTCCCCAGGCCCCCTGGGATCTGCTGCCGCGCCTGGCTGTCCCAGCTACAGGCCAGGCACCGGCACAGGGGCTAGGCCCTGCCCCAGGGACCTCTCTCCATGCAGTCCAGACACACTATGGCCTCCCGTCACCCCCCAGGAGTAGAGGCTCCGGGTCCTGTGGCCCCGGGCGTGTCTGCAGAGCCTCCCATGTCACCACATGCCTTCTTTTTCTCTTTTTTATTGACACAGGGTCTTGCTCTGTAGCCCAGGCTGGTCCTGAACTCACTATGGAGCCCAGGCTTGCCTTGGACTCACAGCATTCCTCCTGTTTCAGCCTCACCAGTGCTGGGATTACAGGCGTGCACACCACAGCCAGCTTATGTGGGATTGAACTCGGGTACTTAGCGCCTGACTTAGCACTTGCTAGGCAAGCGCTTTAACCACTGAGCCATCCCTCCAGCCCCATCGACATGCCTTCTGAACACAATGCCCACCCTCAGGGCCATGTACTGAGACCTGAGACAGCCAGCGAGGAGTGGACTGCCACAGCCCACTACAGACTCAACGTCCACTGTGTCCTGACTCATGAGCACTCTTTCCACTGCTGTCTTGGCCATCAGCCCTGTGCTGGGCAGAGCCTAGCCTGGCAGCACTGCACCTTTCACCATCCACTCCAGAAGGGTCTCCTGGCTACCTGCTTCCCCTTCCTCTGTGTCTCTGCCTCATCCTGCCCCCCTTGGGATCCTGGTGGCAGCAATGCCAGCCTTACTGTTGGCTTGGGAGCACTGGATCTGCATAAGAGCGTGACATCTAATCCTGTGGTTCAGTGATGCATTTTCTATAAAAACTACCTCCTTCCCAGAGCATCATGGGCTTTTCTTCCCTAAACTCCAAATCTACCCTCTCAGCCCTATACCGCAGGGTCGAGTCTAGCCCAGAACCAGTGCTGGGCCCATCCTGATAAAGACAGTGACAGCAGCAGGGATGTGGGGACTTGGTGCTGCAGGCAGGGGTGGTGGGTACTGGTCGGATGAGGGCAGTCGGCCCTTTCAGACAACTGCTCTCTGAATTCAGGTGGGCAGCACTATCTGTTTTAGAGGGAGGAAACTGAGTCTTCACATTAACAAACAGGCCTAGGTCATCCGGTTGTCAGAGCTGGGATCTGTGGGCCTGAAACTCTGTTGAGTTTGAAGACTGGTCCTTTTAGACTTCATAAGGGATAGTCATAGCCAGGCAAGGGGCCACTTGCCTATAATCCTAGCAGTCTGGAAAGCTGAAGCAGGAGGATAGCAAATTTAAGCTCAGCATGAAATGTCTGAGATGTAGCTTAGTGCCCGGGCCCTGGGTTCAATACTTAGACTCTCCCGACTCCCAGAAAAGATCATAACCACCATCTTCTCCCGGCTGGGGCTTCCAACCCCAGCACCTCACGCTGGTCACGGGATCGCAAGCTGAGGAGGCTGCCGTGAGAAGGGGCTCCTCTCAGGGAGGGCCTATCCTGTCCACGCCCTGCTCATTCCAGAGAAAGCGCAGCCCTGGCCTGGCCGCTGCTCAGTCCTTAGGGCACTGTGTCCTGCTGCCCCGCAGGCCGGTCCAAGTGGTCCAACGGTGACACTGGGAAGACCTCAGACCATAAGGACCATCTCGGCTGGAGGCTGAGCGCAGGCACGCAGATGGTCAACCTTGCTTCTGCGACAGTCCCGTGGACACCTGGGCTCTGAGCCTCAGCTGTACAACGCTCCATGCGTATCGCCACCCACCACTGTGAGGGGAACTAGGTGCCTCCTGCAAGGGGGCAGTGGGAAGCCAGCCCACGTCCCTCTGCTGACTTCTGCCTGTGCACAATGGTTCTCTGTTGGTTTAACCCCTGCTCGGCTAGGACCTCGGTCCATACCCAGGGAGGTTATTTTCTTTCTCCCCACGTGGAGACTGGAGCCTTGGGAGGACGGCAGAGCACGGCTACTGTCATCGGAGGCCCTCGGTCCCCAAGTCCATGAGCAGGTCCCAGAGCCTTCACGCTGAGCTACACCCCCAGCAATTTCTTTTTTCCGTAGGCAGGGTCTTACTCTGTAGTCCAGGCTGTTCCAGAACTCACTATGTAGCCCGAGCTGACTGTGAGTTCACGGCAATTCTCCTGCCTTAACCTCACAAGTTCAGGGATTACAGGCATGCGCCACCATGCCCAGTGCCCTACCCATTTTTTTTAAAATTTTTAACTTTGAGCCAGCGTCTCACTGGGCTTCAAACTGTGCTTCAACCTTCCAGAACGCTGGGATTACAGAATTGCGCCACTAGGCAATGCTCCCAGAATCCTGCTTCCTTTGTTATGACTCTTCCATGTCCCTGCCCACCATGGGAAGCAGCAGGTATTGGCCTGGGTCTCTCTTCCAGCCCTGAGACAGGTGAGACAGCTGTTCCTTTGTGACCTCCGCCAGCGGAAAACAGAGGTCTGCAAACTTACACTTTGCGAAAAATGTCTGTTCAAATACACCCGTGCAGAAAACAAGAAAGTTTCACCATAACAAAACTTAGGTCTGCAGACTCCAGAGATTTGCTGTGTCCCAGCAAAATGGAAACACCCCCACCACAACGACTCTGCAGTGGAGCTGCTGGGCAGGAAATTCACACCTGTGGGCCTGGCCAGGCCGGCCAGCCACACACCCCGCGCAGAAGTACAAGTCCAGTGAGCTGTGGCCTTGGCCACTCCCCCCAGCTATCCCCAACCCACATGGCACAGACCCTGGCCACCAACCTTGTACGTCTGCACCATCTTCTTAGTGACTGCGAAGATGGGCTGGATGTTGTTCTCAGCCAATTTGTGTGCCAGCTGGCCCACTGATGGGTAGTCCTGGGGAGAGGAGACACCTGTCATCCAGTGCAGCGCTATGGACAAGCCTTCCAGGCAGCCCACTGGAGCCGAGAGCCCAGCCCAAGGGCACCATCTCCAGCTCGGACCTGACCTGGTCTCCGTGTAAGGGTCACAGACGGATGGCAGGATTGTAAGGAAAACCAATGAGATGTAGTAAGAAAATATGGAAGCTGGGTGTGGTGGCCCTCGGGAGGCTGAGGCTGGAGAATTACTGTAATTCCAAGGCCAGCCTGGGCTACAGAGTAAGTTCAGGACCAGTCTGGACTGCAGAGTGAGATCCTGCCTCAAAAACAAAAACCAAACAAACAGAAAGAAAGTGCTGTAGCCAGGCTGTGGCAGCACACGCCTATAATCCAGCACTCTGGGAGGCTGAGGCAAGAGGACTGCCCGTTCTAGCCCAGCCCGAGCAACAGAGTCACTTAATGGGACCCTGTCCCAAAATCAAAACTAAAGGACAGACTGAGGATGCAGTACTGGGAAGAGGAAAGGCTAAGCATGAGGATGTATTTGCTGATTGTTGCGTGAGCAGCTGTCCCTGATCATCACAGCCGCCCACAGCCTGAGCCGCACTGGGGCGGCCACACGGCAGGGTGCAGGTCTCAGAACCCACTTGCTTAACGGAAGGACAGTCAGTATCAGCACGAGTCAGAGGCTTAGGATCCCACACTGTCCTTCTATCCAAGTGTGGGACTCCTGGATTCAATCCGCCTGTACAGCCAGCATCTAAGGTTGGGGACCCCCTGAAATAGGCCAGCTTGAGAATCCTTTGCAATCTGAGCCTGGGGCACAGGCCTGTAACCCCAGAGCTGTGCAAGGCTGAGGCAGGAGCACTGCAGACTGGAGCCCAGCGTGGGCAACTGAGCGACTTAGTGAAACCCTGCCTCAAAATCATTATCAAAATATAAAGATAAAGGCTGAGGAAAAAAATAAAAAGAAGGGTGGGGATGTAGTTCTGCACCAAGGCCCTGGGCTCAACCCTTATACCACCCAAAATGAAAAGGACAGTAACTCAATTTTAAAAAGATCACTTGCAGCAGCACCTTGGAGGGTCAGCAGCTCGAGGAGGGGAACCCCAGTCTCCCGGGGGAACGTGGGGGCCTGGTGCAGTCTGGAGGCTAGGGCAACTCCTGCCCCTGCAGTTCCAGGCCCAGACAGGAGTGGTGGGACTCTGTGGTGGGGAGACTGTCAGCAAGGCTCCTGGGCAGGGCGTAGGTCTCAAGAAAATCATGCTGGAATTGTGAAATTCTTCCAGGACTTGTCAGGCTGGGAGGAGGCGTGAGCCCCTGTGCAGAATGCCATGCACATGACCTTAACCTCACCCCCCCCCCCAACTATCTCTGCTCCCCATGAAAGGAAGCAGGGGGTCCCTGCCCTCTCCCGTGGCAGGGCATGGGGGAGGTGTCTCTGCCCTCTCTTGTGCAGTGAGGGGTCCCCCCATCTTGTGCGGGGTAGGGGGGCTGTTGGGGAGCCTGGGAAGGGAGGGCACTCACGAATTCGTTGCTCTTCTTATACAGATTGTCCTCCAAGTGGCAGTGCCCATCATTGGGGGTCAGGATGGCACCCAGCTTCCCATCACCCGCAAAGTGGAAGCCGTCGTCTGTGGCGAACACCAGCAGCCTGGTGACGTTGCGCCAGCCAATTTCCTTCTGGGGAGAGGGCAAGGGGAGGTACCTGCCTCAGTTTCCTGGCTGCGCCCTCCCAGAGCGAGGCCCACAGCCCAGAGGGCAGTGCCTCTTCTTTGTGCCCCGATCCAGGGCCTCACAGCAGCAGGCGACTGAGGAACGAGAGCCAGCCTGCCTCCAGGAGGAGCTGCCAACAGGGCCCTTAGGATATTTTCAAAATGTCTCTGTTGATAGTGCAGGGGAGAGACTGAACTATGTGCCTGGATTTTTGTTTGTTTGGGATTTTCTGTCCCAATTTATTTTATAATGTTGATCGAACACAGAGTCTTTGCATCAAGCTACATCTCCAAACCTTTTTATCCTTTTTTTTTTTTTTTAACTTTGAGACAGGGTCTCAATGGGCCACTAAGTTGCCCAGGCTGGGCTCAAAATTTCAATTGTCTCTCGGCCTCCCAGAGAATTTGGTTTAGAGATGTGCACCAGCAGGCCGGGTGCAAGTCTGAATTCGAGACAGGCCCATTCTCTGCAAGCCCATCGCGTCAGACCTGGGATCCAAGGAAGTGATTCCCGAGGCGAAGACCACGGGCAGAAACGGGAACCTCTGTCGTGCAAAAGAAGGCATGCGAGGACACCCCTCGGGGAGCCGCGTCGGCCAGCGTTCCTGCCGTGCGGCACACGCACTGCCCCCGGTCGCGGACTGTGCTCTCATACACACGTGCCGACACGGCACTACCCAGGCCCGGGGAGGGCGGGAGCTGAGTGTGGCTGCCGAGGTGCCAGGACTGTGTGTGGTCAGAAGTAGAGACAGGCCTGGGATGGGGGCACAGGGCGGGGATGTGTGCTAGGGGACATCTGAGCTAGGACCACTGTCATCCCCCTGGCTTGGCAGGGAAGAGGGGTGGGTTTGATTCCGTGATGGCCGGAGCAGGCCGCCTAGGAACCTGGCTTTCCCCAAGGCCACAGGCTGTTAGCCTGCAGGGGACCAGTCCGAGGTCACGGTTAGCAAGGGAATCATGAATGATTTTCAGGACGTGTTGTCACCCTTTCCACTCCCTTGCCCGGAGGGCTGGGGTGACCCGGCTCCAGGCAGAAGCTGGGGTGACCTGGCCCCAAGGAAGAAGCTGCCCTCCCCAGGCCCGGGGCCGGCAGGGACGGTCAGGTGGTGCAAAAACCTGGGGTGACCTGCCGCCAGTGCAAGTGGCCTGTGAGCATGCGGGGTCCCCAGGCTCACCGAGCAGGCGGCGACCTGCATCATGGCATCCAGCCCGCCCTCGGGCGCGTCCAGGTTCCCGGAGATCAGCTGCTTCCCCACCTCCTGCCGGAACTGGTCGGAGTTGTCCGTGAGCTTCAGCACGTGCCGGAAGGCAAATGGTGGCTGGCACGCCTTCTCCTTGTTGGGGCAGGGGTTCCGCAGCTTCTCGGGGTGCGTGTTCACAAAGGGCAGCACTGTCTTATCCACAAACGAGCCGAAGCCTGCAGGGTGTGGCACGAGGCCGGGTTGGACGGCAGGCGGCAGGCGGGAGCCGGATCAGGGCCAAGCCGCGGTTTCCCTACCTCGAGGCACAGGGAGAAAGTGACAGGGTGCCTGGAGAAGGGAGGGCTCGGGAGTGGGGTGCACAAGCATGTGTACATGCCTGAGTGTGTGTGTGATCATGTACATGCATGAACACGCAAGCACAGGTGTCTATACACATGTGGTCATGTACCTGCAAGCACAACTCTGCGTACAGGCACACGTGACCATGTGTGCATGCAGTCATATGCATGTGCAAGCATGTGCCCACCCGCAGATGCACACCATCAGCATGCACCCAGCCATGCAAGCTTCTCCCTGTGATCACATGCATGTGTGAGTCTGCACATGTGTTCACATGCATGTATGAGTGTGCATGTGAGTCTACATGCAAGCACATGGGTGTGTGGCCACATGTGCAGGTGTGAGCGTGTGGTGCGCAGGCACAGAGGGGGCACTACGCACCCTGCACCCAGAGAAGCAAGCAGTGCTTTGTGGGAGCAGCCCTTTCACCCCGTGTCCCTGAGGCTGCGCCTGCTGGAACACTGGTGCCCGGCTGGGCCCTGGAGGGACTGCCGGCCCGACTCGCCCTGTGGACCCCTAGGGCCCTGCGGCTGGAGGCCCCATTCTCTGCTCGTGGGGCTGGCGCGCGCACATGCGTGGTAGGGAGCGGTGGCTGCACGGAGAGGGGCCGTGCGTGTGCGCACGGTGGGTGTGGGCCAAGACGGCCAGGGACGCCCTTGCGCAGGCGCCGGAAGGCCTCACCGATGCGGCCCGACTCCGTGATGTCGTTCAGGGCCCGCAGCAGGTCGCCCCCCAGCTTCTTGACGTTGATGAGGTCGTCCAACATGGAGTAGGAGAGGTCCATCAGGTAGTACAGGTCGATGGGGTAGCCGCGGGCGCGCCGGAAGGTCACGTTGAACGCGGCCTCCTGGCCTGCAGGGGCGGAGGGGGTGAGGGGCCCTGCTGGGGGTCTCAGCTGACTCCTCTCCCCAGCTCCTGTCTGCTCCCCCTTCCAGGGTGGCTCGGCAGGGGCTACAGGCAGAAATGCCCGGCGGCCGGGCAGATCTGAGATCCGACAAAGCCGCACACTCCCCAGTGCACGCACACCCGCGTGCCAGGACCTGGTGCCTGCGCCCTCCAAACGCTTAGGCTGGAATCTGGCCCTTTAGGCCTGTCATTGGGAGTGAGTCAGGAGGTGGAGCCCCATAAAGGGTGTTCAGCCCTTATGAAAGAGGCCCTACACATGCTTGTAATCCCAGCACTCCGCACTCCGCGAGGCAGAGGCAGGAGGATCACAATTCCAGCTCAACAGGAGCAATTTAGTGACTTAATGAAACTCTGTCTCAAAAAAAAAATAAAAAGGTTGGCACTGTAGTTCAGTGTGAAAGCATGGAGTTCAGTTCCCAGTACTGCAAAATATTGCAATTAATTAAGTTAAAAGAGGGGCTGAAAGAATAACTCAGCAGCTAAAGCTGTTGCCTAGCAAGCTCAAGGCTGTGAGTTTGATTCCCCAGCATCACATAAAGCTGGGCACAGTGGTGCACGCCTGTAAGCCCAGCTCTCAGGAGACTTCGTCAGGAGGACGGCTGTGAGTCTGAGGCCCCCTGGGCTCCATAAGGAGTTCAGACCAGCCTGGACTGCAGAGTGAGATTCTGTCTCAAAAATAATAAAATAAAATAAAAGAGGCCCCATGGAGCAGCTCGTGCTGTTCCGACCCCATGTGGCATCTTTGCCAGCCTCACTTGCTACTGAGAGATGGGGCATGGGAGTCACATCACAGCTTCTATCAGCAGGGCCAGGAGAAGCTAGGTCTCAGGGTAGAGAGACTTGTGCCAGCTTTGAGGTGGCAAGGAGCAGGACCTGCTCCCAGCACCCCCAGGGATACCCAGCGCCCTCTACCTGCTGCTAGCCCACCGGGTCCAAGTCTCACTAGTGGGTGCTCTGGCCTGGCCTCCCCTCTGTTCCTCCAAAGCTGCCCGACCCTGTGTCCCTGGCTGTGGAGTTGCCCTCGGCCTCTCCACATGACAGCCAGCAGGGCTGCCTGCTGGTCCCCTCAGCTGGCCTGGAGGCTTCCTACAGCTCCCTGCCCCAGCCTTCCACTCCAAGCCCTTCTCACTCGACCACAACAACGTATCCTGGAGCCAGGAGAGGCCTGTGATCTGACACAGCACACTGGTGTATACATCACACAGTTTCTTGGCTGCAGGACTTATCAGAGCCCCTACTCTGCCAAGAGTGCCTTAGTGTTCCGGGAAGGGGACAAAACAGGGCTTTCCGGCTGGGAATGGTGACGCAGGCCTGCAGCCCCAGCACTCTAGGAGGCGGAGGCAGGAGGGGCTCAAGATCGAGTCCATCTGGGGCCACCTAGTGACTTAGGAAGAGCAGCTCAAAATCAAACACACAACGGGCTGTAGATGTAGCTCCGTGTGAAGGCCCTGGGTTCAATCTCAGGATCATCACAGAGAGAGAGAGAGAGGGGGAGGGAGGGAGGGAGGAAAAGAAAGGAAGGAGCAGAAGCAGAAGCAGCAGAGGACGAGGAGTCTTTTACCAAGGGTTCCTTTTCCCTCCCGGAAATGACAGGGACAGTGCTGAGGGGCACAGACCCTCCGCGCCTGAGGAGGCGGCTGGAGACGCGGCCTGGGGCAGAGAGGCTGTGCTAGCAGGAGCTGTGAATTCAGGGAGCCCCAGGGGTGCCCCGCAGCCCCAGGGTGGCAGGTGACCCACCTCACTGTCCCACCCAGACACCACCCACCTGCTCCGCTATGACTCCAGAACAAGGCCAGCTCCTTCCTGGCCACCTGAGCCCCCAGATGAGGACAAGCCCACCTGGTCGTAGGTAGAGAGTCACTTTTTGGGGGGACAGTTGCTTCCGGTCCCCTTGGTGGTCCCTCTGGGGTTCAGCCAGGCTTTGGGGGTTCATGATGTTGTCAGCTGCACAGCCCTTCTTCAGCAGCTCCTCCCGGGTGTCGCAGCGAGCCGAGTCAGGCTCCCCTGGCCCTGTGAAGTTCTGGGGTGGGAGTTGAGGTTGGGTGTAGGCCACAGATACTGTCTGATCTTGGGGCAGGGCCCTGCCCCTCCTCACTGGCGCTTGGCGTTTGGGAGAGGGCCTTGTGGCACTAGGGGTGCAGTCTCCCATATCCTACCTGGGCTGTCAGAAGCGGGACAGTCCCCTTTCCTCTGCCACCAGCCCCCTCCCTCCTGCTAACAGCAAGAATAACCAGCTGGAGCTGGGGGCAGCTTCATGTCACCTGTCACCAGGCAAAGCTGCAACAGTGTGTGTGCACTGGAATGCTCATATCTCCAAAGTCCTGAAGGTCAGAACTTCAGGGCCCCGCGGGAGGCGGGTGCGGCTAGGTCTGGGACTCTGGGAGGAGAGCTGCTTGCCCTAGGAGGTTGTGGCTCTGGCACTGAAGCTCCTCTGTGTGTGGCCAACCGGGCCTCAGCTTCTACTCTGAGGCCATTACAAGTAAAACAGAAAGTGACTGAGGAGGAGAGAGGGGTCCAGCTCCCACACGGGACGTGGCTCCGGGCTTGTTCACATTCTGGGGGCCGACTGTGCCTCCCTGCCTGTGGCACAGTCGTTGCCGCACTTTTACCAACCCCTTCTAGAAAGCTCCCGGCCACTCCTGCCTCTGGGGCAGCTCAGGTTAGCCTCTGTCCGTCTCTGTCCTTCAGACAGTCCTTGGCCTCCGGGCAGCCCCTGCCCTGGAAGGCAATGGGGGCCAGGCCTGGGAAGGTGGGAAGGTGGGCAGGGTGGTTCTTACCAGCATCTGGCACCAGGCACAGCCAGGCCCCGACTGGACACAGTCCTGGCAGGTGCTAACCTTGTACTTTGTGCATTCCTGGGACAAGGCTGGAGACAAGGACAGTAGGTCAGTGGGGCTGTGTCTGCTGCAGGGACGATGCAGGGGAGGAGGGAGGGAGGGGACAGACAGGAGGCCAGGCTGCACCTGCCAGTCTACTGGCCAGGGGGGACTCGTGTCACCTCGTGTTGGACGCAGGGCCCTGAGGACGCAGAGCTGCTGCTGCCCTTGCTTCCCCCCACTGCCCAAGACAGCCCCCCGCTGACTGGAACGCTCAGGTGAGGGAGAGGGCCTAGGGAGGCCCGGGTCTTGTATGGATGGGGTCCCCTGCGGAACTCACCAGTACCAAGGGAGAGCAGGCCCGCGAGGGCCAACAGCAGAGGGCGCTGGTGCAGCATGTCCGTGGGAGAGGGCTGGTGGCTCCGGAGCCGTCCTGTTTGAGGGGATGCTCTGCGGGGCACGTGAAGAGGACAGCACAGGTTGGTCCCCTGGAGGCCCCCAGGGAGCACATGGGTCTACTCAGTGCTGCGGTGGCCGGGCGCTAGGAGTTACAGGCAGCCGGGCCTGCAGCGATGCACACAGTGCCTGCATGAACAGCCCCGGCCACAGAGCAGAGGCCGTGGCCCTGGGACACTCTAGGTCCTCAGCAAATGAGCCTGAGCTCGGAGTAGGAACTCTGCCAGCCCTGGAGTCCAAGCTGCTGGCAGGCCAGGGCGAGGACAACAGCAACCCCACAGCTCTGCGGTCCCAGGGCTGCACTGGGCAGGGCATCTCAGGTCTGTCCTGGTCTCCCTCAGACAATTCCTGCGGTCTCCAGGCCCCTCCTGTGTCCTCCAGGGAATGTGGGTGGCACCCCAGGTGTCCCTGTCCCATGTGGGGTGGGAAGGGGCCAGGTGGGTCTCCCTGGGGCCAGGTACATGCTGCCGAGCCCTTTGGAGCCTGATCACCTCATCCTCAAGGCCAGGGTGGCACCAGCCATGGTGGCTGGGCAGTGGCCACTGCAGTCCTGATGTTTCCACGGATGGACACGCTGCAGTCTACCCCATCCCTTGCAGGCTGGAGCAGGCATGGGCTTCCCACACCACCTTGGGCACAAGGATCGCCACTCATTACGGGCAAGTGCCAGCCCCTCATGGGAGAGTTCTGTCCCAACAGCAGGGGCCACACCCCAGAGGCCCCGTCCAGGGTCCACTGGTCTCTAGGAAGGTGCTGTGGCTCTTGGGAACCCTTGAACCCAGACACCCTGAACCTGCACCAGGACCTGGGCCAGGAGGAGAGCGGCTGAGGGCTCCCAGGAGGTCCCGTAGACCAGAGACTCCCCTCAGCCCCATGTTTCTGTCTTTTGGAGATGGCCACGTGGCCACCCATAAAGGCTACAGTCAGGGCCCGGGAATGCCACAGCGGCTCCCTTCACGTCAAAAGGAGAACAACGATCCTGACCCGGCTCCCCGGTATAGCAGCAGAACAGGGAGACAGCTGGGGCTCCCGTGGGCCACCCCCCGCCTTGGGGTGCGGGGCTAAAGCTGAGGAATGTGCCGCTGCTCCCACCTCGCCATTAGCACCCCGCAGTCCCTCACTGCACCGTCTGAGGGTGTGTCTAGTGGCTGGTCCTGGCCTGTGTCCCCGCAATCTGCAGCCTGGCAGTACAAGGCCAGCTGACCTCAGGACAGCCCCTACAGAGCTGCCCCAGGTAGAGTGGGAAACAGTGCCCCAGGACCTTCCAGACCTCTACGTGGTGCACAGGCAACCCAGCTACAGGCTCTGGGTTCCTAAAGCCAATGACCAGACTCTTCTTCCTCCCAAAACCTGCTCTAGAAGCCCAGCAGGGAAATACCTCGGATTCTCAAACCGGGAAATGGAGGCCCTGATTGCCTCATTACACCTGTGCACCCCAGGGGGTGGGGAGCACAGGGTGGTTACTGTAAGACCAACTCACAACCACAGTGCTCTGATCGTGACCACAGGAAGCCAGTGGGGAGGATGCCTCCCTGTCCCTGAGACTGTCCCCACGTCACCTGGGGAGGCTCAGGCTGAGGGACTGCCGGGAGGACTCAGGCCCCACTCACACAGTGTGCTGCGAAGTTGAGCCTGGACAAATGGCAGTTCTGGGAGCTGGGCGACTGGGTGAAGGTGTGTTGGGGAGGGGGCAGCGTCCTGGGCCCAGGCAGCTGTCCCTCCTCTCTGTGCGGGGAGCAGAGCGGGATAGGGAGCCTGGCCCACCCTACAGCTAGAACTGGCCTGCAGACGTCACTTCTGAAACCAGTGTCCCCGAGGCCTAGGAGAGCAGGGCCTCTCTGGGCTACTCTGCCTCAGTTTCCTTTCTGTGACTGAAGCTGATTGTGGGACCTGCCCCCACTGCAAAGAACAAATATTCGGAGGGAAAGCTCAGTGCCTGGCTCCTGCCAACAGTCCACTCAGAGGGGCGGCCCGCCAACAGGGAGGAGGCTGCCTGCCATTTCCCTGATGCCAGGGGCTGCAGCACAGAAGGGGTGATCAGGAAGTGGAGGAGCATGAGCTTCTCCAGATACCTGGGTAACCGGTTCTGGAGGAGGGAGACCCCTGTGATTAGTATGGGTCTGTCTGTCACCTTGCCCCTGTCCCCTGGGATAGACCCAAGGCCCCCCCCCCCATTTTATTGAAATGTCTACGTGCAAAATTTAAGGTTTGGCACAAGTCCTCTTGTGGTGCCAAGCCCTAAGCAGAAAAGCAGTGCTTGAGAAACCTGGTCCTGCTGGGGCCTGGGGACGCAGCCCTGCAATCCCAGCATTCTATGAGGCTGAGGCAGAAGGATCGCCAAATTTGAGCCCAGCCCGGGGAACCTAACGACTTAGTGAGATCTGTCTCAAATCTAAAAATAAAAGGGCTGGGAAAGTAGCTCAGCGCAAAGACCCTAGGTTTAATCTTCAGTAACTAACCCCCTAAAAAAAAAAAAAAGAAAAAGAAAAGAAAGAAAAAGAAAGAAAAAAAGAAAGAAAGAAAGAAACAAGCCTCGCTTTCCCCCTGCCAGAGAGGCACAACTCAGGAAGTGGGAGGTGCCACCAGACACCAGACGTGGGTGCCACCCCTTCCCCAGCACCCAGCGGTTTGTTATCTAGGAGCTGAGGCCAGCTGAAGAAAACCCACCCCCGCCAGCCGGTCTAAGACATGAGGGGCCTTAGGAAGGCAGGATGCAGGATGAGCCCTCCTGAGTCACACGCTTTCTCATGAAAAATAGTTCACACGGTGAGAGAGAGAACGAGAAGGCAGCACGGGAGCACACAGGCGGGGTCAGGTGGAAAGACACCAGCTCAGGCTTCCCGTTAGAGACCAAGGCTGCCGAACCCTGAGCCGAGGAGGCCTGAAAAACCCCGTTGCGCTGGGCGTGCCTGCATACCCCTATAGTCCTGGCACTCTAGGAGGCTGAGGCCGGATTAGCCGTTCAAGGCCAGCCTGGTCAGCCTAATGACTTTGTGGGACCCTGTCTCAAAATTTAAAACAGTATAGCTGGGGATGTAGCTCAGTGAGGTTCTCGGCTCATTTCCAGTACCAATAAATAATAAACAAATAAATAAAAAGAAGAAGAAAGAGACCCGATGTCCACCAGCCAGAACTTTGCCTCCAAGCCTGCCTGCCTGTCCTGAGCCAAAGGAGGGGGCCCTGCTGTGCGGACTGGATAAGCGTACAAGATCCACCCAAACCGCAGGAGTTCGCGGGGGGGGGGGGGGGGGGGGGGGGGGGGGGGGGGGGGGGGGGCGTCAGGGCGGTGGGGAGGCGGTGCTGTCTATGGTGGTGGTGGGGGAGTCGCACAGCCCAAGGCCGCCCCGCCCCCACCCCAGGGCTCTGGTCACTGACATACCAGATGACGATGCGTGAATACTCAGACTCAGGAAACGGACAGCGAGGGAAGTGGAGGAGCTAGTGTACCCAAAGGCAAAACAGGGAGAAGGCGGACTCTAGCATTGGCACAGCCCAAGCGGAGTCCACTGCGCAGAGGAGCCAGGCCTGGTGGGGCCGACCGGGAATCGCAGCCCCTGGAGGCTGAGGCAGCAGCATGGCAGGTGCCAGCTCTGCCTGGCAACTTAGCAAAGAGACATTCGCTCAGAATCAAAACCAAGAACCAGGCTGGGCTCAATCCCAGCCCCCAGTACAACAAGCACGCGGCCCAGTGGTGTGAAGGGCAGGTGGGCAGCGACCTCCACCGCCGGAGGGTTGTTGGGAATCAGCAACGGGAGGCGAGTATCTCTCAGACCAGGCGCTGGGCTGAGAGCACACAGCTGGCACGGGCAGCTCCATGACTGTTCACGTGGCACAGCGAGACACAGAGGGCCGCACTCATCTCTTACGAGAGAAGTTAACTAAAGGGAGATGCGGGACCCCGGGGGACTTGGCAGGCGGGCAGCGGGCACCGGGAGGGGGGCGGGCCGGGTCTGAGCCCCACGTGGTGACACAGGCCCGCCTGCCGAGCACTCTGGGAGGCTGTGGCCAGAGGGTGCGGCTCCGGCTAAGACGCTGGGCCCAGTGCCCTTCAGTGAGGGCTGGGGATGCGGCAGCGCGAAGGCTTTGGATCCAACTCCAGCATCACAATGAATAAACTAATATAAACAGAATAAAGATACATATGCAATAATTCTCCAAAGCAAGTGTAGTTATTACGTGCCTTGAGCGTGTACGAATGTAAAAAGAAACAGTCACGACCTGGCGCAGAGCCACCCTTGCTCACACGGGGGCTCCCACCCGTGCCCAGAGCACTCCCGAGCTGTCACGTTGGGAGGGCTTTCACTGTGGCTCGAGCTGGCCTGTGGGGTCGAGCACAGCACCTGGAGCGTGGGGCCAGCTGCTCTGGGTCACGCACACGGAGAATGCCCGGGGTTGCCCAGAAGCCAGTGTGCCAGAACTCGGCGCCCCTCTGTGTCACCATGTTGTGGGCATCTTGTTTTCTCCGTTAATCCTGCCTAGGTTTCTTTTCTTTTCTTTTCTTTTCTTTCCTTTTTTCTTTCTCTCTCTCTTTCTTTTTTTGACAGGGTCTTGCTCTGTAGTCCAGACTGGTCAAGGACTTACCATGTAGCCAGGCTGGCCTAAAACTCTCAGTAATCCTCCTGCCTCAGCCTCCTCAGTGCGGGAACTATAGGTCTGCACCACCACACACAGCTAATTTCTATGCGGTTCCAGGGGCCCTAACCACTGTGCTATGCCCAGCCTACTACTTGTTTTCCAAACTTCATGCAATAAAAGGCTGCGGTGAGGGGCTGAAGGAATGGCCCAGCAGTTAAAGCGCTTGCCTGAAGAGCACAAGGCCCTGAGTTCGATTCCTCAGCACCACACACAGCTGGGCGTGGTGGCTCACACCTGTCATCCCAGCACTTGGGAGGCTGAGGCAGGCAGATTGTCCTGAGTCCCAGGCCAGCCTGGGCTCACCAGCGAGTTCAGGACCAGCCTGGGCTACGGAGCGAGATCCTGCTTCAAAAAAAAAAAGTAAGAAAAAGAAAGTCTGTGGCAACATTAAAAGCTGAATTTGACGGTGGCTGTGCAATACCTCAAATTACCAGACTTTTTAATTTTTTTGTGTAGTTCCCAGGCCGACTACTCGGAAGAGCCTGATAGTCTATCCCGAGCTCCTGTCTCCCTCCCCCACACGGCGGACACCTCAGCGCGCCCCCGGGCGGCCTCTGCTACAGCCAGGCCAGCACCTGCCATGCGTCCTCGGCCCGGAGCCCTGGGAGAGCCAGATACTCCCAGAGCCGCAAGCCACAGGGCCAGGTGCGGGGCTTCTGTGCCCTGAGTGTCCCAGAGCCCTGCGACAAATGATGGCTGGGGGCAGAGGCTCTGGACAGGGCCAGCTCCAGCAGTGGGCGGCGGATCCCCAGAAACAAGCCTGGGCGTCGCCAGGCACGCGCTGCCCCTGCACCCTTTCCCACACACAGCCTCTTCTCACCCCACTTCCTATCTCCTGGGGGCTGGCTCTGGGTGGCCCACACAGGGAGCAGGACTGGAGCCTCCCCCAGCCGGACCCAGGGCTAACGCTCTCAGACCCACACCCAGCTGCCAGACGACAGTGGATGGGTCAGCTCAAGGCCAACCTTGTCTTCCTCCCTCGTAGAGAACAGGTCTCGGCACGGTGAGCCCATGCGTCGATGTGGCTGGACAGCCTGACCCCAGGCCTGGCTCAAACCCACATCTAGAAGACACTGCGAGGGAGCTGCAGATGCCGTTCACACCGAGAGCAGCGGATTGTCTGCCGCACACTGCGGCCTGCCAGGGTCCAGGCTGCACAGGGGGCGGAGAGCACCGGGCCACGAAGCCGGCCTTCACTGGCACTTGCAGCCACGCTCCGCCACTCACACGACCGTCCGAGCTCCGCCTCTCAGAGATCAGCAGATTCTCAGAAGAGTATAGCCCCCTACTGTAGAGGGCACCCAGGGGTTCAGGCTGCATGCTCCTTACGAGAATCTGACGGTGGGGCTGGGACGCAGCTCGGTGCATGCACAAGGTCCTGGGTCTGAATCCCCAGCACCGCGTAAGGATGAGCCAGCTGTGGTGTGTGCCTGTAATCCCCGTCCTCAGAGGCTGAGGCAGGAGGATTGCCTGCACTGCACAGTGCAGCCCTGCCAGAAAGAGAAAGTCCTTGCTGCCAGCGAGGTTGGGGACTGCTGCCGTCTGGAGACTTTCAGCTACTCAAGAGTCTAAGACAAAGCCCAGGGTCTGGGGGGAGTTTACACCAGTGCCCCGGGCCAGGCTGGGGGTGGGGGTAGGGCTGTGGCTTCCTGCCCGCCAAAGCCACGGAGCTTTTCTCCTCCCTTTTCTCAGAGCCACACAGCAGCGTGTGCCCCGACCCCTAAGTGCCCTCTCTGATCTGGGCTGTCTGGGCAGGTGGCTGCCCAGCGGGGGACCCTATGAGGGCCTCCTGGCTCCATGACTCCGCTCCTGATGACCTGGCGGTCAGGAGGATGAGTGGCCTGGACCTGGACCCCAGGAGGAGGGAGCAGGGGGTGAAGAGGCCTGCTGGGAACATGGAGGGACTGCACCAGGTGCCCACGGGGCCGTGCTCCACGTTGTGCACACGCCACTAGTGAGAAGACAGGACGCCAGCCGGGTCCAGGGATTCCACCCTTGTCACCAGACTGTCTGGCCCCAGGAGAGAGATCTGGGAAAGGTCCTGGGCTTCCACCGCCCTGCCCCTGCGGCCCTGGCTGATCGGATTCCAGCTCCTGCCGGGCTGACTTTGTGCCAGGGCCACACGCAGACGCGAGGCCTGATCCCCAGGGCGCGAGGCTACTGAGAACAGGCATCTGCTTTGTTGGGAGCAGTGGGCTCGCAGTCCTGGGGCATCCCGGGATCCGGCCTCACCCACAGGCAGAAGTGAGGGAGACATGGTCCCTGGGAGGTTTGCACGGAGGGGACAATGCTGGTCAGTGCGTTAGGCCATTGCCTGGATGTCACCCGAGCCTGCCATGCGTCTGAGTCCACCCTGAGCCAGGGCTTCCTGACAGCACGTACAGCAGAGTGGGTGTGGTGAGGACCTGGCCTCAGGTGGGACCACGCTGGCTGGCGCTCAGTGAGGCAGTCACTGCGACAGGAGGTCAGGGCGACGGGGTCAGGGTTGGCTCAGGGTGTCAAGCCACCTCATCCACAGAGGCAGTGCCTCTCCATAGCCCTGTCACTCACAGGGGACCACTGGGCCCACGGGGACAAAGCTGAACCTAGCAGGAGCCCCCATGTCCCCACAGCTCCATCCGTGGGGAAGTGAGCTGGCCGGCCTACCCTCCATTTCAGAGATGGGGGAACTGAGTCCTAGGCGGCTGGGGCAGCCCGCCCTTCCAGACGAGAGTGAGGGAAGGGACCCCCTCCTGGCAGGCCCCCAGATCGTCTCACAAAGGGCCTTCCCCTCTCTGGCTTCACGCCCCCGAGAGCCTCCTGGTAACAACGGCAGTCTCCCCCTTGCCTTTGGGGTTGACACCAGCCATACTTCAGCTCTGGTGGGGACAGGAAGTCAGGCTGCCAGGCCCCTCAGAACTGCCGGGTCGGCTCTCATGCGGTGGTGCCCACGGTCTGGGACTCCTTATCCTTGGCCCCTGCCTCTGCTAGTCGCTCCCGGCTGTCTGCCAAGGGCAGCTCCCCACTTGAGACCCCTGTGCTCCCCTCATGACCCGACTCGTGCCACAGCCAGGCCGCCCCCAGCATTTGCTGGCCCTGCATGCAGGTGGCAGGTGCGTCCCCTGGCTGCGCTTCAGTAGCGTGGGCCCAAGCCCCCTTCCTGCGGGACACCTGGGCTGGGATGCAGGTGGGTCACCAGCGCCCACTCCAGGTTGGGGTCACAGGGCACTGCTCACAGGGCAGAGGAGCTCCTGGGGAAGATCCCAGCCCTGTGGCGTCCCTACCGGGAGCCACCACGAACCCGGCCTACACTCACCCGACGCGGGCCCTCGAGGGCTGGGCTCTGCGTGTCCAGCTGGCGGCGGTGGCTTTGCTTGCACCCCGAGAGCGGCAATGAGATCCCCTCTGAGGACACAGTGAGGCCCCGGTGGCGCAGCCGTACTTCCTGCTCTGAGGCAGCTCCTCAGGAAGTACAGCAACACTGGCTGCTTGTCACCAAGTAGCCTCCAGCCCCCGCTCCACACCAGCCCCCAGGACCTCAGGAGGCAGCGGCCACTGGGTTCCCATTCTCACAGCGAGGGTGGACGTCAAGTGCACAGCAGTCTCTGGGAAGAAAGGCCAGAGAGGCCCTGAGGGCTGGATGAGAGGCGCAGGGGGAGTAGAAAGATGGCCCGTGGAAGGGAGGAAGCGGCTTGGGGCTGTGGCAGGGGAGAGGGGGCAGGAAAGAGAGCTGGGTGGTGGGGGGACAGCACCTCCCAGTCAGCAGGTCCAGGGAGGGGAGACAGTGGAACAGAGAGGAGAGGCCCCTCACAGAGAGAGGGGACAGAGCAGGGAGGGACTCAGACAGTGGGCCTTGTGCACCCCACGGTGTGTAAGAAGGGCCTCTGGCTAGGTACTCTACAGGGCCGGTCACACTGTGAACTGTAGCAGGAAAATAGTGTAGGTTTCGGGGGCGGGCGGTGGGGGAGACCCTGTCCCATAACAAAAAAAAGAAAAAAGAAAAAAGGAAAGAAAATGGGCTGGGGGTGTAGTTCAGTGTGAGAGCTCTGGGCTTGACTCCCAGGAGGGGGAGGATCTGATTATACCTACAAAGAAACAAAACCCAGGCACCTTCGGGGGCCAAGGTCTCGGACACCATGGCCCTAAACCATCGGAAAGAAAACCCAGACGGCACGTGCGTGCCTGGAATCTCAACACTGTTGGAGGCTGAGGCAGGAGGATTGCAAGTTTGAATCCTGTCTGGACAACTCGGTGAGGCCCTATCTCAAAACACACATCAAGGGGTTCGAGGAACAGCTCCGTGGCTAAAGCACTTGACTAGGAAGTGCTACGCCAAGTGCTAAGTACCCGAGTCCGATTCCCCAGCACCATGTAGGCCAGGCACGGTGGCGCATGTCTGTGATCCCAGCACTCAGGAGGCTGAGGCAGGAGGATTGACCTGAGTCCAGGGCCAGCCTGGATCACAGAGCAAGACCCTGTCTCTAAATAAATATATAAGCAAATAAATAAATGAAAACAAAATTTAAAAAGGGCTGGGGATGTGCCTCATCTGTATAGTGAGCTCAAGGCCGGCCTGGACTACAGAGTGAGATACTGTCTCAAGAAACAGGAAGCGTGGGGGGTGTTGGGAACGTAGCTCAGTGTGAAGGCCTTGGGTTCAATCCCCCCACTGTCTGTCTGTCTGTCTGCACACACTCCAGAAATTGGGGGATGGATGAACAGTCCAAGGGGCTGTTATCCACAGGGTGATGGTCAGAGGACGCGACACTGGACAAGGAAATTGGCAGAAGCTACGACGCCCACCCTCTTGATTTTTCAAACGGTGGCTAAAAAAAAAAATCTGAAGCAGGAGTCCTAGCAGATGAGCAGAGGGGCGGGTGGGGCGGGGGCAGGGGTGGAGGTTCTGACAGGCTGCTAGGGTAGCAGTTACCTAACAAGCCGGGCCAGAGGCGTGGTACAACCCTGGGGCAGCTGAGGCCAGAGGATCACTAGCTCAAGCTCCCGCTGGGCAACTTAGCCACTTAGCGAGATCTTGTCTCAAATTGAAGAAACACACGAGCTGGGGATGTAACTCATTGCCGAGGCCCTCACGTGTGACAACGATTTAGACTCTTCTTAAAAAGTCTAAGCGTGGTATATACATCTGAGTAAAGGAAAATAGGACAAACCATTTTTTAAAAAAAGAGGCAAGGAAAAAACAGAGCAAGAATGTAAATAACAACGCAGGATGACATCAGCACAGCCTCCAGGCCACCAGGAAGGGCCGCCCTTGCAAGGGGCTAGTCCCCGCTCCGTGTCGGGGAGCTCGCGCCGGACTTTACAGATGAAGCAGCAAAGTGAGTCCAGCAGAATCGCCTTGTCCAAACTAAGTGATGCAGAAAAAGGGCAGAAAGGGGTCGCCAGATGTCCCCCTCCACGGTGAGTCCCAGGTGAGCAAGGGCCGTGCTGGACACGACCATGCGGGGCACCCCAGACATCTTCCTAGTCCAGCTCTCCCCAACATCCATTTCCTGCCCCCAAATGGCTACAAAATCTCCCTCCCGCCCACCTCTGCCAGCTCTGACTCCCCTCTCGACTTCCCCCAGTGACTTCCTCCTGGGTGGGCTTAGCCCAGCCCCTGTGCGGGGGACAGGCAGCATCCCTTCCCAGGCCTAACCGTGGGCCTCCCCCTCACACACACTCTTTCTTCCTCCTTCATCTTCCTCTTTGTGGGTCAAGTTCCTGCTTCCCTGGCTTACCCAGAGGCAGATGTCACACGGCCCAGGAGAAGCAGGGATTCGGCTTGCGTAGGGGCTGCCAGGCACCGACTCTCTTCCCAACCGTCTACGCTCAGGCAGATTCAGTTCTGCCGAGGATGACTCCGAGGGGCGTTCCACGGGGATGGGGGAAGGAGGGAGGCGAGACTTGCCTCGAGGCAAAGGAGATGGACTGTGGATGAGTGCTAAGCAAGGATCAGCTCTGGAGGAAAACCAAGGGGCTGCACAGGAATACGTGATCATAGTGTGTGCTCGCCTCCACCGTGAACGCAATGGGGACTCCTGAGGAGCAGAGCGTCAAGCGTGGGTTAAGCACAGACATGCGGCCAGGCCCAGTGGTGTGGGCCTGTAATCCCAGCACTCTGGAGGCTGAGGCAGGGCAACCATAAGTCTAGGATTTGAGACTGGCGTGGGCAATCCACAGACAATCAATTTCAAACCAAACCAAACCAGCTGTGCCTGGTGGTACAGGCCTGTATTTCTGCCACTCTGGGAGGCTGAGGCGGGAGGTTTACAAGTTTAAGCTCAGCCTAGGCAATTTGGTAACTTAGCAGACCCTATCCCAACACAAAAAATAAGATAAAATAAAAATGTGTTGGGGATGTAGTTCAGTGTGAAAGCTCTGGGCTTGATACCCGGTGCTGCCACCCTGCATGCCACAGATATAGCTCCACAGAGCATGGGGTAGGGAAAGATACCCTACCCACACAGGAAGGTCATGTCTCCCTGTCACTCAGATCCAACTCCTCCCTCTGTTACAAGGCCAGGCTGATACACGAGGGGGTCAGGGAGAGGTCCCCCAGCCCTCCCCAGGTCCCACCTGCCATGTCCCTCGTGGCAGCTGGCCTCAGGGCCCTGGCTTGTCTCAAGAGTGTGTCACTGCTCCTCCAGGTCCTGATGGAGTCATCGTTTCCTGCTGCATGTCAGTTCTCACTGACACCGCCTGGGAGCGTCCCAAGGACCCACAGGAAAAGGGGGACTCACGCACAGTGCAGAGCTCATCTCGGGCACCAGAGTCTGTCACTGTCCCCAAGGGCACCTGCTAAGCTCTCCTCAGCCGGGCTCGGGAAGGGGAATGGGACATGGCCTTGCAGGTTCGCTGTGACAGGGGACCCCCAGGAGTGGGGACGCCCTCGGGATGCTCACTCGGGGCCTTTCCCACTGAGGCCGTTCCCTCCCCACCCAGCACCGATGTGGGCGGGTCCTGCAAAGGGCCTGGTGCAGGGCAGGTGCAGATTATCTTTTCAGATTATGGAGCCCTGTCCCCAGGTGCCTAACAACCCTGCCCTCGCGGCAGCTAACTGAAGTAGAAGATAGGACCCACAGGAGTGACGGAGCAGAAGGCACCGGTGATCCCTGCCTCCGAGCAGAAGGCATCTGTGATCCCTGCCTCCGAGCAGAAAGCACCGGTGATCCCTGCCTCCGAGCAGAAGGCACCGGTGATCCCTGCCTCCGAGCAGAAGGCACCGGTGATCCCTGCCTCCGAGCAGAAGGCACCGGTGATCCCTGCCTCCGAGCAGAAGGCACCGGTGATCCCTGCCTCCGAGCAGAAGGCACCGGTGATCCCTGCCTCCGAGCAGAAGGCACCGGTGATCCCTGCCT
>PVKB01006484.1:0-39521 GCA_004027205.1 Ctenodactylus gundi
CCCTAACACCAATTAACTTCTTGACCAAAAAGACTTTTTCCTTCAATGTCAAAGATTTCTCTTGGAAGATGGCAATTTACTCCCTGCTTTGATTCCCTTGCTTACCTGGCCTGTTTCAGCAGTCCAGACTGCTGTTTTCGTTCACCTCACCCTGTACGCAGAAGACTGAATACTGCCACAAAATAGGGTCTTACAAGAAATGCGCCACCAAAGGCTTGTAGAACCCTGTTCAGAAGATTGCTGAGAGAGAATCATGATTCCTCCCTCCCTGACTCCAGACTTCATCTAGATTCTTTTATTTCATAATTCCTTTCTTATAACTGGATGGGCTGTTCCTGAAAAGTGTTGGACCAACAGGGAATATGAGAATCACTTGGGACCCACTCCTAACCCTAACCCTAACTCCCAGCCTCACCTCACCCCCTCACTCCAGTCCCACCCCTACTCACACTGACTTGTCTGAGAACAGTCCAGTAGTACCCGGCTAGGGTGCAAACCCCTTGCCTTTGGGAAGCCATATTAATTCCTAGCTAGGAGCTAAGTAGAAACCAGACCCTCTCTACCATGAAGGAATCATCTCTAGAGGGAAACAGAAGCAGAGGCAGGTTTCCCACCTAAGCTCATTTCCTTCTGTGGTGGTTCCAAATGTAGTTAAGAGAGTTCTAGAAGCAAGGGGAGGCTGTTCAGAAGATGTAACAATTATGGTTCATTAAGCTCAGCCTTGGAAAGTGGCCCCTGTCTGTGGGTCTTCTAAAGGCCTGAGTGCGCAGCAGCTGTCAGCCCTGTGAACTGTGATTGATTCCCTGGCACAGAACCAGAAGAATCCAATGGCCACACTGTCTGACATCCACAAGCTGCATGTTATGGTCTTAATTTTTTTTCAAAATACCAATCAAAAAAACAATACTTTTTCACATAAATAAGTAGTGACTTCAGGAGTTATTATAAGACAGCTAATAATGCAGAAAACTCAAAGAATTCCAAAGAAATGTTCTAAACTTCATATTCTACCTGTGTTCTGCTCCCCATACAAGCTGAGATTCTGTTGAACACATTCAGTTTACTGAGTCTAGAAAAGCAATGAAAACTAAACAGCAAATTATAGCCAAACATCATACATGAACAGATGAGATTTTTTTTTAATATGTAAAGAACTTAAGCCATTCAGGAAACAGCTGTAAAACTGCAAGTCAATCTTCCCCCACCAAGTAATCCCTGTAAAGGAAAACATACCTGATTAGGTCTGGCTCTGTACCCTCATTCTTAAAGGATGCCAGAAGCAGTCTTTCTCGAGTTACAAGATCATCCAGTAGGTTCTGTCTTCGATCCCCTTCCAGTTGGGTTCTGTAGACATCTTGTTAAGGTCCAACGGTGGATAGATGACCTAATTTACCTACTGCATTATTAAATTAACTTTTCAGTCACTCTAATCACTACTATCCAGAAGAGATGCTAACCAGTCTTTAGCCTTTCCTGCTTTGATCCTCAACTCCACTTATTCTTAGGTAAATGACCTTGATGGCACCATTACAAAAGGACAGGTAAATAGTGTCAAATATCACTAGGTAAGTCCTTTTTCCCCCAACCTGTATTGGAGATTGAACACAGGGCCTTCCCACTGACCTATTATTTGAGACAGGGTCTCACTAAGTTCTCTAGGCTGGGCTCAAACTTGTCTTTCTCCTGCCTCAGCTCCCAAAGTGCTATGATTACAGTCCTGTGCCAGGCCCAGATACTACATAAGTCCTACTGCTGAGAAATATGCCATGTAAATAGTATGTTCCTTCCAATCAGTGGGATGGTCTAGCTCAGTGATTCCTTGGGTTCTGAGTTATACATGTCAACACTCATAGGTGTATTCCTACACATTAACACCCTCAGAGAGGGTAGCGATTTAGCTCAGTGAAAGGACATTTGCCTAGCTCTGTGCAAGGCCCTGAGATCGATCCCAAACACTGAAAAATGGACAAACACATTAAAAACAAAACCCGAAGATGCCCCGTTTTTAAAAAGTTGGGGGTGAGAGAGCTCTTATTGCCTTTCTTCCATGTTAATACTTATTAACAGACCTCAAATATACTTTGTAAAGTGCTACTCTACGCAAAAATGTACTACAAAAGTGCTACTAATGAATCAGTGCATTAAATGTATTACATGGTCTTTGAAGAAAATTACCAAAAAATGACCATATTTTAATGCGTTATCCTGGTTAGCATACTAGCCAGAGTTTTAGTCCTATTTTGTCTGCTGTCTATGATCCTAAACCAGCTATTTCAACTTTTGGAGCCTCTTTTTCTTTAAATGTAACACCAGAGGGGCTGGGGGTGTAGCTCAGTGGTCAAAGGGTTTGCCTAGATGTAACACCAGATTATTTGTTACACCTTTTCCTGCCCAATTCCTAAGTAATGGTTTAAAAAATTAAATCATACTTATTCAAAGGTATTGCTGTTGTCTTTTTGGTGCTGGGGATGAACCCAGGCCTTGTGCATGCTCAGCATGTGCTCTAATACTAAGCTACATTCCCTGTTCCTAAATACAAAGTTTCACTTACTAACTTTCTTAAAATAAACTACACAAGTTCTTCAAGGCCAAATTTTGTGTGGCTATTTGTTTTTTAAAAACCAACGCAAGAAAATGTTGAAGAGAAAACTTCTACCATAAAGAGAAAGTGGAAAAATCAAACAAATACTTTTGAAAGGATACATCTGACAGTGAATACAAAAAGTCAGCCCCAAATAAGCCACCTCAACTTTCTGGATTTTACCTTTAAATCAAATGCCCTTTGTTTTATTAGATGTGAAAGGCTGGGGCATCTCTGGTATTTAGTTGTAATGACAATAGTAAGATGTTACTGAGACTCCTGCTGTGGATTCACATGTCTCCTTACAAGAGAGGAACATAATATTGCATTCAGGCCCAAAAATTTCTGAGAAATCAGCAGAATCAAGGAGTAACAGCACCATTCCCTGGGTGGAAAAACCACAGCCCAGAGAATCTACAGTTTTTGCTTATGACCTACAGAAAAGAGCTAGCTAGCCAGTAAAGCAGTAAACAATTCCAGGCAAAAACTTCCCCCCAGTAACAAATAGTCCTTAGAAAAATCACAGCTGGGCTCAGTGGCTCAAACCTGTAATCCAAGAAGTATGGGAAGCTGAGCTAGAAAACTTCAAGTTCAAGCCCAGCCTGAGCAACATAACTGCTTAGCAAGGCCCTGTTACAAAAAAAATAAAGAAGACTGAGGATTATAGCTCAACGTGAAAGTCCTGGGAGAGAGAGGGAGGGAGGGAGAGAGAGAGAGAGAGAGAGAGAGAGAGAGAGAGAGAGAGAGAGAGAATGAAAGAGGCAGACTAATTAATTTCCTAAACCAATGCATTTGAATAATGTTAGTGGCTTTAGATATCAAAATAGTAATAGTAATAAGTGATTTCTTTCAGCATTCCAAAATGCCACACTTCCCTAAATCAAATTAATCCCACAATTTTTTTCATTTCCTACCTGACAACAGTCACTAAGTTCACCATCTTGGAAACCACAAAGTAGCAACTGTAACTAGGAAACACTGACCTTAAGTATCCCTCTGTATTCATGAAAGGCCTAAAAATCAGCCTTTCAATCAATGCAATACCAAAATCAAACATTCACATTTTTCTAATTAATGGTAAATTGTCAACAAAATAGATGATTTTTCTTCTATCTTAAAGAAGCTCCTCAGAAATCAAAAAAATAACAGAAGCTGTGACAAGAATTATAACAGGTCAAAATGGGAATTGTAAGTGGTGAAAACTACTAATTATGTCCCAATACTAGCCAGTCTTGCCTCATGTGCTATGCTCAATCTACCCTGACAACCTTTGGTTTTGTCAGAATTTAGTACAGTCACCCAAGCAAATATATGCTGAATTAAAATCCAGTATCACAATTAAGCACAGATTCAAATGGCTCTGGACTACAGACATTAAAAACACTGTAAAAGTATTATTAGAATACATAGAACTTTTTAATAAGCTTGAGGTAGAAAAAACCTTTCCAAGCAGCACTGAAAATCTAGAGAAAATAAAAACCTATAGGCCATGACTCTACAAATTAAAAAAAAAAAACCTGCAAAATAAAATTACAAGTGACAAATTAACAGTAACAAATAAAAAGCAAAAGACACAACAAAACAGAAAAAAAACTGATACTGTAATCAAATGCAAAGACATCCCATCTCACATGAGGAAAAGAAATACAGACTAATGCAAGAAACCACTTTCACCTACCAAGTCAGGAAACTGACAAAACAGTCTTAGGTCTGACGCAGGAAGCAGGCAACCTCTCAGATGCAGAATGGCACAAAGGTTCAACCAATCTCCAGGCTGCCATCATATAGCCAATGACATTTAATAAGCACATTGTTTTAACAGGAATTTCCTCTGCAGATATGGTCATACATTCATATAGAGACCAAATCCTGGAAACATCATCCTAAACATCCATCAACAAGGAGCTTTACAATGAGATGTTATGCAACCTAAGAAAAGGAACAGGAGACCTGTTCATGTACTGATAATAATTAACAGTTCTGGATATGTATAACTGCTCATAGTTGTTATCTGATATGGAATAAGCTTCAAAGTACAGTGTTAAAACAAAAGGTGAGGCAGCAGTAGCAACAAGGAGCTAAGGAGTACATGCCCACTGTGTTTAAAAGGAAAAGAAAAAAAACACACTGTCTTGGAGAAAGCGATATTGGAGACTCAGGTTATGAGGGAGACTGAACATTTTTTGTATGTTTGATCACTACATAAGGAAATTAATTTTAAAAAGTTTCAGAGCCATATCTATGGTATGATATCTTTAGTGTCAAAAGAATTTCGTATTTATATAGACATATTTCATGCCTAAAAAGCCTGGGATGAGAAGGACCGGCCATACACACTGTTAACTATGAAGAATACAATGAGTTAGGTCAGTCACGGTGGCCTGTAATTCCAGTACTCTGAGAGGCTGAGGCATGAAGATCTCAAATTTGAGCCTATCCTAGGCCATTTAATGACTTAGTGAGACCTTGTCTCAAAATAAAAAACAAAAATGACTTGGGATGTAGCTCAGGGTGAAGGGCCTAGGTTCAATTCCAGAGAATATCTTTTGAATATTAACAAGAATATATAAAGTACTGAAAAAAATCAGACTCTTCAAAATAAAAAACCCAATCAAAAAGTAGGCACCTGAGATGAATAAACAGTTCTCAGAACAAGTCCAAATGGCCAATAAAATACATGAAAAGAATGTTCAGCATCTTTAGCCATCAGAGAAACGCAAATCAAAACAACACTGAGGTTCCATCTAACTCCAGTAAGAATGGCTGGTATTTTTCCTCCATTTTTATTGGTATAATATATGTATGTATGTATGTATGTATGTACGTATGTATATGTGGTATACAATGGTCAAGTGAGCTTGAGAATTCTATGTACATATATATTGTATAAACACTGCTATCCCTTCCTCTCCACTTTGGCCCTCCTTCTCCCTCTCTCATCCCTCCTGACTCCCAATATCTCACCCATCTAATTCCATAACTTACCTGTATTCTGAGTTTCTCATAATAGTGAGACCGTGCAATATGTAACTTTCTGAATATGACTCACTTCACCAGAATGATTCTCAAGTTGTGTCCATTCAGCTACAGATGGCTCAAATCTGTCTTTATGGAAGAATATTACTCTCTTGTGTACATATACCATACTTTTTTGTATCTATTGGTCTGTTGAAGGATAATTTGGCATCTTTCACAATTTAGCTACTGTAATTGTGCTGCTATAAACATGAGTGCACATGCACCTCTACTATATGTTGCTTTCAACTCTTTTGGAAAGACTCAGAAGAGGTACTGCTGGGTCAAATAGAATATTTACTTTCAGCTTTTTGAGGACTCTCCATATTACTTTCCATAGTAAAAAGGCACCCTTCTGTATTGCTGGGGGACCGTAAAATGGCATAAACACTATGGAAAGCAGCACGGAGATTCCTCAAAAAACTGAAAATAGATTCCCCATGTGACCCAGTTATACCTCTTCTGGGCACCTTCACAAGAGTTAAGGTTATCATACATGAGTGATATATACATATCCATGTTTATAGGAGCACAACTGATAACAGCCAAATCTTGGAACAAGCCAATGTATCCAACAACAAATGAATGGATAAAGAAAACATGGTGTATATACACACAATGAAGTACTTCTCTGCCATAAAGAAAGACAAATTTGAGTCATCTATAGGAAAATGGGTGCACTTTGTGACCATTATGCTTAGCAAAATGAATCCGACACAATAGGCTAAATATCATGGTTTCTCTAATACAAGAAAACCAAACTATAAAAAAGTAAAAGAGAGATGGAAGAAAGTAAGAAAAAGGACTTTGTGGAGAGGTAAAGGGAAAATATGGGGAATATGGGGAAGTGGGAAAAAGAATGTGATATGTAAATTTTAAAAATTAAATTTAAAAAAGGAAAATATTTTAAATAATAAATAAAAGTTGAAAGAAAATAAATGAACAACCAGCCAGTAATAGTGGCACATGCCTTTAACTCCAGCCCTCTGGGAGGCTAAGACACGATGATCTCAAGTTCAAGCCCACCCTGCCAGTTTAGTAAGACTGTATCTCCACAAACAGACAAACAAGCAAACTGGGGATGCAGCTCAGTGTAAAGACATTGTGTTCAGTTCCCAGTGGCCAGCCCTCTAGCACACACAAAAAAGAATCAGCTAAAAAGTAAAGATCAATTTCAAAGGCAGTAAAACTTGGTGACTATGTTTTATAGATTAGTACATGAAAAGTGGAATCACAGGTGGATATTTGATGCCAGAATATACCTTAGATATCCCCTACCAATTCTCACTTTTCTGACAAGAAAATAAGGGTCAGCATGGCTGTGTGGCTCTGCTGTTCAACTGGGCTCAGTCCAGCTCTTTGGACTCTAAGTCAGGGCTCTGCCTACTGTACCGTGATGGGCTTGCCCACTGCACTTTCAGGGTGTCTCCACTCTGATGCTATTACACTGCTCACTGCACTTGGCTACTTCTCAGAA
This sequence comes from Ctenodactylus gundi, assembly GCA_004027205.1. Lineage (NCBI taxonomy): Eukaryota > Metazoa > Chordata > Mammalia > Rodentia > Ctenodactylidae > Ctenodactylus > Ctenodactylus gundi. The sequence goes on from PVKB01006484.1 coordinate 7,074, forward strand.
ACCTGCTAAAAACAACACTGATACATGCTGAGCATCCTAATCTGAAAAATCCAATATCCAAAATCCTCTAAAATCTGTAACTCTTTGAGCACCAACATGATACCAATAGTGAAAATTCCCAACCTGCAACTTACATTTTATGCACAAAATTATTTCAAATATTGTATAAAATTCCTTCAAGTTGTATATAAGGTATACGTAAAATGTAAATAAATTGTATGCTTAGGCTATGGTCCCATCCGCAAGGTATCTCATTATATACATGCAAATATTCCAAAATCTGAAAACAATCTGGATCTGAAACACTTCTGGTCCATGCTATTTTATAAGGAATATTCAACATGCAATACTCATTCATTCCAGAGATTCCCTGTGAATCAGAAAACTGGAAAACCATCGAACTAGGAGTGCTTCTTTGTTTTCTATTTTATTTTAATGTATTGAGAAGACAGGCGCTAAGGAGATGACACGAGGGAAGGTGGAGGAAGAATGGATCAATGGACCTCGTGCACAGTACACTTAGAATATGTGTCAAAATGAAATCAAAGAATCATTCAAGCAATGGTGTATATACTGCATGTTGGGTAAGATCAGTGGAAACAGGGAATGCCTGAGCCTAAAAGGACAAGTAGCGGCTGGTGCTAGGTACCATCTCATCCAACAGCTCACTCAATAACCAAGGAAGGAGGTCAGAGAACAGACAAATAAGTAAAAAGAGCCAACAACCTTGGCAAATTTTACATGTACTTCTAGCCAATTTAGGAAAATGTATGGTTGTAAATGAAATTGAGATCTGATTTTGCCATACATACTACCAGTATGGTTAAGCCTAGCTCCTCCACTGTAACCTGGTCAAGACTATGAACCAGAGCGGAGTGAAATGCTGCTGGATCCCCCAAACTCTTGCCACTCCTAGACTCATGTTCATTTTCTATCTCTCTCTCTCTCTCTTCCTCTTAACATGTTTTGTTCTGGTATAGGCTTTTTTTCTTTTGGAGACTGAGTCTCACTCAAATGTACAGGCTCTCTTAAACTCACAACCCTACCTCCTCAGCCTCCTGAATAGCTTGAACCACTACCTGCATCACTGTGCCTGCCTGTGGATTTTCTCTTGGTAGAAAGCTTCAGAATTTAGGCAAATCTTACTTTGTAAATAAAATGCTCTAAAAAAGGAAGTTTGCAAATACTTACTTCTTAGTGCCAGAAGAAGAGTTACTAGTTGACAGATTAGAATTTGAGAAATGTTTTCTGGCTTCTTTTTTTTTTTTTAGGAGCGAGTACAAGATTATAGGTGTATAATTCTTTAAAAAAAAACTATACTTCCTTTTACAGAAGTTATAGTTTCTTTTTTTAAGTCAACTAACCCTAATAAATAATCTCTGATGTACTATGCCAAATCCTCACCTTCCTTAAAACATTTATCACTTTTGTGTGTATGAGACTGGACAAAGGGACTCATAAATGCAAAGCAAGCACTGTACCACTGAGCAACATCTGCAGCCCTTTTTAATTTTATTTTTATTTTGAGTCAGGGTCCCACTAAGTTGTCCAGGTTTCCCTTGAACTTGCGAGTATCCTGTCCCAGGCTCATAAGTAACTGGAATTACAGATGTGCACCAGCATGCCCAGAAAAGCACTAACTGTGTTTAGCAAGTACTATTTTAATGTCATCATCTATGTGCTTTAATACAACCAACTTATCTCAAGACTATAAAGTCCATAAAGGAAGAATTACCTAGCTGGTCCTGAACTCACTATGTAGCCCAGGCTGGCCCTGAACATACAGCAATCCTCCTGCATCAGCCTCTTGAGTCCAGCATATGTGGTGCTGAGGAATCAAATCCAACGCCTTGCATTTGCTTGGCAAATGCTTTAACTGCTGAGATATTCCCCTAACCCCTGTAGCAGTAACTTTCACAAAAATAAAACAGGACCTAATCCTCAAGGAGGTCTTACTATATGGTTTTTATGCAGGTAATCTAATCTTTGCAACAATGCTACACACCAGAAAGACTTTTATAATCCCTATTTTATATAGGAGAAAAATAAAGCCCAAGGAGGTTGAGGTTATAGAGAGGAAGTGTTGGTAACTATCTTTTATTCAACACCCAACATGTGGGTGGGTAGCTAATACTACAAGGCGCCTAAAAATAGCTCCCTAAAGAGGGAGTTCAAGGCCAGTGTAGGCTACACAGTGAGATCAGGATAAGTCTAGACTACAGAGTGAAACTCTGTCTCAAAAATAAAATAAAATATAAAATTATTTTTTAAAAAACTTTCTTGACTTCCACAACAATCTTGTAAAATAGGATTATCCCTATTTTATAAATAATGAAACTAAGGCCCAGAGAGACTGAACAGCCGCCTGGCCTCCATTAAGTGACAGGACTGCCTGGTTAAAGTGCTTGCCTATCAAGCTCTAAGCACCTGAGTTCAATTTCCCAGCACCACATAAACTGGGCGTGATGGTACACATCTGCAATCTCAGCAACGGAGGTTGAGGCAAGAGGATTGCCTTGAGTTCAAAGCCAGTCTGGGCTACATAGTGAGCTCAGAACCAGCCTGGGCTACAAAGCAAGAACCTATGTCAAAAAAAAAAAAAAAAACACAAAACAAAACAAACAAACAAACAAAAACCCACTTTCCCTCACTGCAACCACCAAAGGACACTTCTAGAATTTACTCAGCTCTCCACATCTACATTCAAGTCTACTACCCAGTGATATCCTTTCCTCTTCTCTCCTATCTATCTATCATCTACCTATTACTTTTTCCCAAAAAGAGTTCAAAAAGTTAACAAAGAGAATTTTAAAAACTTATTTCCACAGGCCTTCTCCCCAGATACCAAAATACCTTTCAATATTGAACCTCTTTGTAAGGAGATTATTTTTACCCTCTTTAGATAAAGGTGTTTCTTTGAAAAGCTAACAAAAGGACATGCATCATATAAAGCCAGTTCTAAGAATATTTTTAGTACAACCTGAAATTTCACACATAGCCTTCCACAGCACACACTTTCTCTCAGCTGCTGAGGCAGTTATAATTCGTATCTCAGACAAGCACTGCAAATAAAAGTTAATTTTTTCCAGCAATCCTAAACCCTTGGCTGCAGGGTTTTTGATTTATTAATTGCAAGCTAATGGGTTCAAAGGCACAGGACCTTCATTTTAATTTCACATTCATTCTTGCCAGGAGAAAAGTACTTTTTCAGGAAAGAACATAACATCGCAGGCCTAACCTTTACATTTAGAAAGTACTGTCATAGGGCGTATCTTTTTGGCAATTTCCAGTGTTCTTTGGAAAAGCCCATGGGTGTGGAAAGGCATAAATTTATTAAGTACCATAAACTCTCAACTACCTCAGCATAGTAAGCATATATAATATTCAAATATTCCTATGTTTAAAATCACCCAACATTAATTATGCCCCTAAAAGGATTAAAAATGACTATGTAGGTGGTTTATGAACAAAACTTTTTCTAAGAATTTCAACATCATAAAGTATATCAAATAAACCACATGAACATGTTTAATCTTTCTGATGATTAAGAAGATTCTTCAGGGTTTACTGTATCAACAGGATTTCTTTTGGCACTATAGCAACATGCCAATTTATAAAAATTTCTAGCTGAAGATATGCCACCTCACAGCTGATTTTATTACTCCTACTAAAGTAGAAGTCAGCTATAAACAACTCACTTGGGGCCATAAAGTCCTGAGTTTGAATCACTCTTCTCCTTCTGAGCTGTAGGGTTCTAGGCAAGACACCAAAACTCTCAGATTTCTCTCAGAGTAAAAATCTCTCCTGATGAAATTTTGAATTCTCTTTCCAATTGGACCCATGACCAGGTACAAAGTATAATCTAGCCTTAGGGTATTTTTTTACAAAGAGATCATCAAAACCAACCAATATATAAGGTTAAAACTGTCAACCAGCTATCTGATACCAATCTTAAAACTGAAGGACAACTACCACAGAATCATTGAGAATATTTAGAAAGGAGGTCAGAGAAAGGGGTGATGGAAGTACAGCAGAATGATTAAAAAGGGCTGTGTGGAGTTGGGGATGTAGCTCAGGAGTAAAGCACCAGAATAGTGTGTGCAAGGCCCCAAATTCAAACTCCAGTCCTAAAGGTTGGAGTGGGTCTTAATACAGAAGATAACTTCTTTCTATTCTATCAAAAAAACAGCTCTCTCTAAAAAAAAAAAAAGAAAAAAAAACAAGTGTTTTTTGTCTGCATGCCATCCATTTCATTACTGGTTGCAGTTATAGGAGTGAAACACCCGATTAGTTGAAGGGGAGGAATGTGATGGCAGGTAAAAGGAGGTATGAGTATGATTAAATATATCCTACACAATGAAATCTCCTACCACAAACTGAGAAAATGGGGGGATGGTGCGGGCAAAAGGGATGACTGGGTGGAATGATTAAAGTATGCACAAATCTGCCAAAATGAAATGCATTAATCTGTATAAACAATAAGCACTAATAAAAATATAAACAGAATACAAATATTTGGAAGTTTAAAACAAAAGGGACTGGGGGTGTGGTTCAGACTTGATTCGCAACACAGCAAATGAAATAATAAATAAACACAAGTTAATGATAGCAACCAAATTTGAGAAAAAAACACATAATTTTTTAAAAACAGGATTGTAAAGAAAGCCCTGTACTTTATGTTTCTCCAAGGGAAGCCCAAATTAACCACATTAAGGTCCCTATATATTTTTGTAATGTTTTGAATAACTCCTGGTCACTGTTTATTTTGAGACAGGGTCTTGCTCTGTAGCCCAGACTGGTCCTGAACTCAGTGGTATAGCCCAAGCTGTCTCTGGACTCAGAACAATTTATCTGCCTGTCTGAGCCTCCTGAGAGCTTGGATTGCAGGCAAGCACTACCACGCCCACCTTTATGTGGTGCTAGGGAACTGAACTCAGGGCCTTGCATTTGCAAGGCAAGCACTTTAACCACTGTACTGTGTGTTATTTATTTTTTTGAGACACAGTCTTACTCTGTAGTACAAGCTGTTCATGAGCTCATTATGTATCTCAGGCTGGCGTTAAACTCATGGTAATCCTTCTGCCTCAGCCTCCTGAGTGCTGGGATTACAGATGTGCACCACCACGGACACCCAACTATTTATTACACGATGCTGCAGAATCAAACCAGGGGCCTTGCACTTCCTAAGCAACCACTCTAGTCATTGAGCTACACTCCCTGACCTTGTTTGGTATTTTTAAAGCTTAGTGCTTACTTCAGTAGTTTAGGAAGTAGTTCTGAGATCAACATAAAACCAAATCAAAACCCAAGTGATAATAGACGGTCAGAGTAATGGAAGCCAACAAATTATTACTGTGGCATGCACAGTGTTCTGTAGTTAACTAGAAGAAATTTTAAAAATTAAAAGAAAAAACTTGGTTCCTTTTTTTCTTCCTTTTTTATTTATTTTTCAGTATTGAGGATAGAAGCTGGAGCCTTCATACTGATCTACATCCCTGTCCTTTTTTTTTCCTTTGTTTTTCAAAGCAAGCAATAGTTTATTGAACAAAAGAGAAAAGAAAGTCTGATAGCCAAGAAGCCAAGAGGGGACCCAAGTGGGTCACATCTGAGAAAGAATGTAAAAAAGGAAAGCTCCTGGTCTAGAAACCGACAAGAGGCCCAAGGAGATATCCCTTTTTTCTTTCTTTTTTTAATTTTGGGACAAGGTCCTGCTAAGTTGCTAAGTAGCCCAGTCTCAGCTTGAACTTGAGGTCCTCTTGCTTCAGGCTGCCAGAGTGCTGGGACTGCAGATACCATGCTACCACGCCCAGATAAGTAAGAGATCTTAATGCATCTATTTTTATTGCTCTGTAGGTTTAGCATATAAATATGACGAATGATAATTACCTTATTGTATGCTAACAAGTACACAGGTACTATTCCATGAAACAACTATAAAGTATTTAGTTATCTTTCAAAATATGTGCTTTAGGTAACACTAAAATAAATTTGCACATCTTGATCCTATATGCAGACTTTCCATCTGAAATGACTTAAGGTTTACATATTTAGACGTCTTTATTTTAGTAAAATAAAAGACTTTTATAATAGACCAACTGGGCACTAACAAATGATACCAGATGGAAATTGAAATTACAAACTAAGTGTATCTAAATAATCCAATTGCATTCAAGAGAAGGCTCCAGTTGTTTACTGAAATTAAAAATTTATTCAAAATTTCAGTGAATAATTATATGCGGAAAATCACGCAACTAACTCAAACCAACCTTCCTGGTAATACAAAAGGGTTACACTTGGGAGACAATATTTTTTGAACACTTTCAACTGGTTTACTTAAAAAGCTATATTCTTATATTTCCCATAGTTAAAGCCAAGATGTAATCATTTCCTTTAATACCAAAAGTTGGGTCTCTACATGAACTCCTGATAATTCAGAGTAAAATGAGAGAAGACTATTAGAGATCAATTTTCAAACTAATATAAATTCAGATTTAAGGGTTTAGTTAACAGTTTACATATTTTTTTCTACAGTGATCTAATTACAAATGTCTAAAAGAAAAAAAAACGTTTTAATACTTGACAGTTGGCAGGAAGTTAAGATGATAGCCAAAATTGATTTAAGCAAGTTTCATTCCACCCTCCACCCCAAAATCCCAAATCAGAGGCAATATCTATGCTCCCAGAAGAATAATAAGGCAAACGATTCACATCTCAATAATCTAAACAAACCATAAAATCCTCCACAGCAGCAGAAATGTATTGTTTCGATTGGTAGTGACCTCTCGAGAAAGAAACAGCTCTTTAAAAAATCTGGAAAGTCCAAAAGTAGAATAACAGCTCTGGATTATCAGGAACATTTTGCTATCGGAACAGTGGCTGGCCACCCTCCTGGCAACAGATGGACAACAATGCAAGGTTCTGCAAATATAGCACTGATACAAAGCCCTGTAAGGGTCGCTTCCAAAGAAGCTCATTCCTCTAGTTGGTCTTGCCTTGCCAGCTGTTCACTGTAAAACATGGAACAAACACTTAAAATAGAAATTAAGATTACAGGTAATAGTGTAGAAACAGGTCTTCTTCAGGCTGTGGACAAGTTTGGGTGGCCCAGATTCCTCCCTTTCTTACTTTCTTACTTCCCACTCTAGAAAAGAGGTAGAACTGTTTACATGGATACATCTGGTGCGTAGACACAGCTCTTAGCAGTAAGTCCTTCAACAGCGCGATCTTTTCCTTCAGATTCTGCAACAAAGCTCTGATTGTCACGGTAAGCTGAAAAGCAAAGAACACATCCTAAGTACTCTAGTCCAGAGTTGTAGAATCTACTAAACCAAACCAGGAAGATGCAGCATTACAGACTGTAATTCAACTCAAGAAGGGCTGGTAGAGATGCTTAGCTTCTTAGTAACAAATGTAGGGTTGTAAGAAGTCTCAACGGGGCCTGGTCCAGCCACCCACCGTGACAGCTACTCAGGTGCAACCCAGGCCATATCTAAAACACAACACTGACTGAAAACTGTCAGGGTACCCTACTGCTCAGCTCAATTCTGTCCCTTGAATATCTACCCACTCTTCTCATGTATCTACCCTAAAGCCATACAGGGTGTACAGCACCCAAAAAGTCTCCACTCAAAAGCAATCACTGTGCAGTTCTTTCAAACATGCTTCAAACAACAGCTGTCAGGTCCCACTATATTTTCAACTACTCTAGGAACTGGCATAGCTATAAAGTATCATAGCAATGTGCTTTTTTCATATGAGAGGAATGTTACCCATATACAACATTTTTTGTAGAACTGTGTGAATTTTCTCCAATCATTGTAAAAACTCTGAGGAAACTTTAATTTGTGACACTAAAGTGCTACATTAAAGAACTGAGGAGGGTGGGACAGCATCGCCCCAGAATTTGGAAACAAAAAATAAAGCTGTCCATTTAAATGAAAACATATTCACTCAATCATGAATAAAATCAGATACGTTAAAAAGGCAGAATACCATGAGTTCATTTGCTACCATGTTAAGAGCTACAATTATGTAACTTGAGTAGAAGTCACTGTCCTCTCCTTAGAAGAGTAGGGTCACACAAGGAGGCTGGCCAAGGGCCACACATAGCAAGCAACCTTCCAACGTATGAGCACCAAGAAAAGAATTGTCTGCTATGTTATAATACCTCTGGAAACCAAGAAGAACCACATACCATGTTAACGGGGGAACACCAGGAAAAGCAGGCCTCCTTCCACAGACAGAACAAAAGGAAGATGAGCAAATACAGAGTACAACGAGCTAATGTGGTGATGTGCACCAGCAGCCCTTTACCCAGCACATGTGCCCACAGAAACGCTAAGGGAGGAGAATTTTTTTAAGCCTAGAAGTTCCAGTAGGGAAATATACTGAGACTCTGTCTCAAAGAGAGTGAGAGAGAGAGAGAGTGAGAGAGAGAGAGAGAGAGAGAGAGAGGGGAGAGAGAGAGAGAGAGAGAGAGAGAGAGAGAGAGAGGAAAAAACAAAAAGAAAAAAGTATAACATGCACATAAGGACTATAAAAAAGTCTACATAACTAAAGAGCAAGGGCATGCCAGAAATGAAAGATACACAGTCATAAAAAGCATGAGTCAAATCTCAACTTGGCTGCACAGAAAGACAGCCACCATGACGTAGTAATAAGATAAAACTCGAATCAGAAATGCCCACCCAAGCAGAAAAAGGATAACTTAGGAATAAAATACACCAAGGTGCCAAGGGTGGTCATCTCTCAGTAGCGAATTTCTCAATGTTTCATAAGACAATGACCACTTCTATAAAAGTTCCACTATCATAATTAAACAGAAGCTTCCACAGCACAGAAAAAGATGAAAAGCCTACCTAGTATTTTAAGCTAACATGACAAGGTCATAAGCACGCACAAAGTTAACCAAAAAAGGAAGGAAGGAAGGAAGGAAGGAAGGAAGGAAGGAAGGCAGGCAGGCAGGCAGGCAGGCAGGCAGGCAGGCAGGCAGGCAGGCAGGCAGGCATAAGATATCAGGCATCAATCATATTTATGGATTGTTAATTGTAAAAATCTTTTTTCAAATATTAGCAAATTAAATTGAGAATTATATTTAAAAAGAAATCCATCATTGCCAAGTAGTAATTTAAGAACAGTCTGACATAAGAAAACCTAAAAATAAAGGCTTATGGTGTTAACGATTAAAAATAGAATGAACATATGACAAATACAAATAGGGTAAATCAAAAACAAAATAGAACAAATAGAAAGTGAAACTGGGCATGGTGCCACACATCTGTGCACTCCTGTAATCTCAACATTCTGCAAGACTGAGGCAGGAGGATCACAAACTTAAGCCCAGCCTGGACAACTTAACAAGACCCTATCTCAAAATAAAAAATTAAAATTAAAAAGGGATGACATTGTAGCTCAATGCAAAGGCCCTGGGTTCAGTCCCCCACACCGCAAAAAGAAAAAAAACAAAAAAAGACAGACAGACAAAGAATAAAATACTACTTCTCACACTGCAATTATCATTCCACTTTGGTCTAGAAGTTCCAGCCAGCACAACAAAGCAAATTAAAGAAATATACAAGGATTTGAAAAGAAGGAAATGAAAGCATCATTTGCAGATTATTAACATCATCTTGGGAATGTTAAGACAATCATTGTAGGATCACATGAAAGAACAAAAAGAATTCAGTACAGTGATTATCATAAAATAAAAGATAAATAATAGCTAGAGTGCTTTAATTATTATTTTTAAATTTCATTCATACCAGTAAAATCTAAAAAAATATGTAGCTTAGTGCCTGGTACATAATAACTGCAGTAAACATTGCTAAAGGAATCAATAAAAGGAAATATTCAATATTATAAAAATGTAGGTTTTCCCCAGTCTATAAACATGCTTCACATCTACTCTACATCCCATTTGGAAGTCTCCCATTGGACAGACAGAAATATGAGGTGTTTCTGGAGATTTCTAATTTAGCAAATGGAGAAAAATAAAATGAGATATCTACAACATATCAAAATAAACTCAAATTCGTCTAAGATTTACACTTTCACACCCACACACACAGTCAGCTACAAGAAGGTTTTCAGACCTCAAAGATCAAACAAATTATTTAAAGGATTAATACTTTCCTGGTCTTACCTTAGGTGTCTTTTCTCCTCTTCTTTCAAACTGATTTCGTTGTTGAATTTTCTCAGCAATTTCTTGTGCGATTTGGCAAGTGGAATCATATGTGGAGAACCTGCGTGCAAGTCAGAAAAAAACCTATTTAAAATGTTTAAAAGATACTTCTGTATTGTCTGAGTTTTTAATTCTAGCCATGAGTTCAAACTGCAAGGGAAGATAATAACAGCACCAGGAAGAGCAACATGTATTGCACAATACTTACTATGGCCAGGCACCATGTTGAACGTTCACCTGGAAGAACTCACTCAATCCACACAAGATCATGAAGTTGTGTACCATTACCACCTCCATCTATACACAAGGAACCAGGTACAAAGAGGTAGAGTGACCTGCCCACCTAGGACTGCCAGTTGCAAACCAAGGACTCAAAGCCTGGGCTCTCACCCACCTGCAACTAAGTCACATCAAAGCACTTCCATTCATTTATCAAATACCCAGCAGACATTCCTGGAGGGCATGCATTGTATTAAGCACTATTCAAGTACCACAAGTGAAGGGTAGTGAAAATTCCTTCTTTCAAGTAGCCATTTTCCAGGGAAGGGGGAATGGTATAAAACAGATAAACATGTGGCATGTCAGGTGCTAAGGGCTAGGAAGCAAGCCCAAGAAGGACAAAGGGACAAACAGGGTCTGGGAGGTGTTACTTAAGACAGGGGACGCTGAGGCTAGGTGAGAAACTTGCCTGGAAGCTAGGAAAGAGCTCCTAGGTGTTGGTGTAGGAACTGCACCAAGGAACACATATCTACCTGACACCTAAGCCTTTTACAATTCTCTTCAAATACTGATCGACCTTCTACTTGCTGTTCAACAGCATCTTGGGTTTAATCACCTTCCAATACCTCCTGTATTGTTTGCTTCTGTTAAAATACTCTTACTGTCTTCTGGAAAACACTTAAGTATGCATATACATTTCATTTCTCCTCCAAGACAGTCTGCTCCTAAAAAGCTAGACTAACTCTGCTGTATTTATATGACCAACATAAATGAAATATTAAACATTTGCTGTTTGCTCGAACATCCCAATTTCTGCTCAAGGAAAAAAATCTTTAAAATTTTTCCAACTTCCATATATCACTTGTACTTGGAGAGAAGTTGCTAAGTGATGTTTTTTGTTTTGTTCTTGCGATGAGGGTCTCAACTGGGTTGCCCATGTAGACACAAACTCCTGGGCTCAAGTGATCTCCTCACTTCAGACTCTCAAATAGCCAGAACTGAAAGTATGTACTATGATGCAAGAGTGTTTAGTGATTATCAATTTTTATCCAAAAATTAGTCTACAGATTAATTACATTTAACTTGAGGAACTGGTGCATATATAAACAGCATTTCTCATTTGTACTTTCCTTCCTCCCTTCTCCCCTTTCAAACCTCCTGCATCCCCTCTCCCTCTCTATAAAATCTATCTCCCTGTTTCCTATCATCACTCATATTTGGCTCTTTTACTTATTTATACTTTCGATTTCTCATACTGGAGAAACCATGAGATATTTAGGCTTCTGTGACTGATTCATTTTGTTAAACACAAGGGTGAAGTGATTTATTTTTCTTAAGTGAAAGAAGATGCTCCACTGCTCCCTTAGGAATTGCACTAAAGTAATCACAGCAACAGCTACCTGACCTGAGCCAGGGCTCATGCTAAGAGCTTTACACTGTAAACTTCGTAAGGACCCTAGGAGGCAGGATCCTGAACCATAAGTCATAGATTCTACAGTAGCATCATTCAGTATGTATCATGCATACACATTCAGGCAGGTAAAAAAAAAAAAAAAAAAAGAGCAGGTAAGACAAGATAAAACATAACTGACAGTGAGTTCAGAACCAACCTGGGCTACAGACAGCTACCCTTTCTCAAAAAGAAAAAAAAAAAAGGCTTCCGGTCAAGATGGCGGCTGAGTAACAGTGCTGCACAATGTCTCCTCATCGACCCACTTAAAAACTCAAGAATTTAGTTAGAAAAAGCGTGTTCAGTGTAGCTAGGAAAGAGAGGAGCATCCCCAACAACTGAAAGGAGGCCAGGGAGAGGTCAGAAATTCCGAAGGATCATCGAAAGCAGAGGAAAAAGATCCCCGGGGCCCAGGAAGCCGTGGCAGGCCGGCTGCAAACGGCTGGAGCCGCAGGCAGCTGTGAATGGAGGAAAGGTTGCGGGGACCTGAACATCTGACGGAGCTGGGAGAGGACGGAGCGCACAGCAATGGAGAGGAGGCTGTGGGCAGGTCAGAAATCCTAAAGTCACATCGGAAGAGGAGGAAAGAAGCAGCCAACTTGGCGGGGCCTCAAGCTGCCGACACCCACAGACCACAGACAAAGGAAGGTCAGGAGGCCAGAACCTCAGCCTAAGGTAAGCACAGATCCAGAGAAGTGGGAATTGTTGGCAGCGGGCGACCCCAGCCTCTGAAACACCAACCCGCGGGTGTGTGTACTACAAATTCAGCATGCACTCCCCCTAGAAAAGGACCCGGGATCCCAGATCAGAAACAGGGCTTAGCAGCCATCACAGGCAGTGACGTCAGCAGGTGCCATTTTAAACAGAAGGGGGAAAAAAAGCCCAAGGCTGAACCCTTTAGAGTAAAAGAAAGCTCAGAAGAGCACATCAGGGCTTTGGGGATCACCCTTAAACAGTGCCTAGGAAGAAACTGGCACAAGCAGCAAAGAGAGGAGAAAAGAGGGGAAAAGGCTGCGGATCCCCCCGAACAGCTCAAGGACACCTCAAAGGTGGAGAGCCCCACCCTGGGGCAGGGAAGCCAGGACAGACAGAGAGCTGTGCTGAGTGGACCAAGGGGAACAAGACACCTCGAAAGGGGGATCATCACCCCATTCCTCCAGCACGCACCAGAGGCTTCCGGTTCACCACTGCCCTGCACGGCAGAGGCATCTAGGACCTGGAAGTCTATTGCCTGTCCATCCTGTGAGCCAGAGGCTTCCAGAGGCTTCCAGGGAAATTACATCACCCTGTCAAACCTGAGCCCCAGAGGCTTCCAGAGGCATCTGGGACCAGGAATTCCATCGCCCTGTCTGTCCCTTGGGCCAGAGAATTCCAGAGGTATTCAGGACTGGGCCTTCACCAAACCCTTCTTTCCTGCACACCAGAGACAGCCAAAGGTAGCAGAACCATAGGGAAACATGGTAACAAATCTCCTACAAAAAAGCCTGACACCCCAGAAGATGGTACCAGGGATACTGAAATTGCAGAATCTAAAAATGAAAAGGGCAAAAATGATGGCAACTTCTGGGCCCAGAAATTGAGTGAATTAAAGCAGGAATTAAAGCAGGAAATAAAATAGTGCAAGAGCTACACCAACACAGAGCTAAGCAAAAAGCAAGCCTTGAAAAGCAACTAGAGGAGACCAGAGAAGAAATATACCAGAAGATAATGAAGACAATACAAGAAAGTAGAGAAGAACACAACAGAGATATAGAAAAATTGAATGCAGATATTCAGGAAATGAAAAACACGCAGGAAATAATAAGCAACCACTTTAAACAACTTCAGAATAGAATGCCAGACCTAAAAAAATAAAGTGACTGAGCTGCAACATACAGGCCATGAAGAACACAAAGTAAATAAAGAAAGCAAATCATTACAATGGCTGATAGATGATTCAAGGAGAAACAACCTCAGAATTATGGGAATCCAGGAGAAGACTGAGGACAAAACAAAAGGCTTAAAGAACATGTTTAATGAAATAATGGAAGAAAATCTCCCAAATCTAAGAAAAGAAATGAACATGGAACTATGCAGGCATACAGAACACCAAACAATTTTGATCAGAAGAGATTCTCACCACGACACATCATAATTAAAATTCTAGAAACCCAACACAAAGAGAAAATACTAAAAGCAGTAGGAGAAAAACAGAAGGTGACCTATAAGGATAAACCCATCACGATAACTTCAGACTTCTCAGTTCAAACTCTAAAAGCAAGGAGATCATGGAGCAATGTTATCCATGCACTAAAAGAACATAAATGCTAACCAAAACTGCTATATCCAGCAAAATCATCTTTTAATTTAAAGGGAGAACTTTAAACTTTCCATGACAGAGACAGCTTAAAGGAATTTGCAGCCACTGAGCCAGTATTTTAGAGAATACTTGAAGGAAACTTAGAAAGTGAAAGGGAGGCCAGCGACACCAAAGACCTCAGAAGAAAAGAGACAACAGCTAGAGGAGAAAGAGCTGAGAAAAAAGTATGTTAGGAATCAGTGAAACAAGAGTAAATAAGTTATGAAAGTTAAAAATTTCTGAAATAACTAAATTTGCTTTCATATTTGTCACTGTAAGTATATTTATGTGGTATAGATTTAAGTTCATTTAATGTAGCAGTGTGATATAGTTTTAACTTTGTTTTACTGTAGCAATTTACTTATTAGATCACTGATGAAAATTTATCCTAAGAAAACTGACTGATGTAAAGATAACATTGTGAATGTACAAGTATGTACCTTCCAGTATTCAGCTAAGGCATTTGAAATTTAACTTTTTCTTCTTTCCCAAATTTACTAGTCTTTTGAACTACATGTTTGTAATTATTTTCTAACGTGAACTGGTGGGTAAGGCCAGGTTTAAGAATAGCAACAAAGATACAGCAAAATATAGAAAAAAAAAACTTTTGGTAAATATCCCATTAAAGGGATTGGTTGGATTCACAGAAGAGGCAACAAGATTTAACTACTGTGACCCATTCGAGGAATAGGAAGCTGAGTTAGAGTGGTGACTTAAGTTAAATGACTTAGGTGCAGAAGATTAATATGTTAAACACTGTATGATTTTTCTGACTTGGAAAACCCAGAACACAGACATTCTTTGGAACCACATGAAGTGATAGCTGGAGTTGGGGGAAGGGATAGGGAGGGTGCAGGAGGGTAGAAAATGGGAAGGGATTGTAAAGTCGATATGATACATATGTGTACAAAACACTCAAATTCATTGTAAATACTATATATTACATTCGTATATTAATAAAAATAGTGGGGGAAAAAGATAAAACATAATTGAGAAAACAAGGGAAAACTAGGTCCTCTTGGTGCTAACTTTGCCATATTTTATTGTCATCTAGGAAATAAAGAGCTTAGCTTTGGCTTTGTGATCCCAGACCAAATATCCTTAATGTAAAAAAATTGTAACACGCTTGTTAAGCGTGGGTTCTAAATTAAGAATTTCTGGCGTTAGGAGATGGGAAAGATTACTGTTGACCAAAGCCACAGGGTGACATCCTGGGCCGAACGTGAGATTAAAGCAGGCCTCTAGTTGAGATAGGAGGCAGGGGCACATTCTGGTCATGGCAAAGGCGCATAGAACAAGCAAAAAAAGAAAATATGAGTGGTATGTTGGGATGTGTTGTGGCCCTAGTGAGAGAGTAAACAAAAGAGCAGAGATAAGCAGAAGTTGTTTTCTGCGGAGCCTGGAACACCAGTCTGTTAATAAGGTTAGACTTACCAGAGAATTTCAGAACCATAGGGGACACTTTTACACATAAAGAATGACCTTGAACACAAAAAAGGACAAGTAGGCCAATGGAACAGAACTGAATATATGAACAAAACCCAAGTATCCTTTGCCATCTGATCTTCAACAAAGGGACCAGAAACAGCCTCTTTAATAAATAGTGTAGGAAAAAAACTGGTCATCCTCCTGCAGAAAAATGAAACTAGACCCACATCTTTCACCATGTATCAAAATCAAATCAAAATAGATGAAAAACTTAGACATTAAAATGGAAACACTGAGCCTGCTGTTAAGATAAAATAGGAAAAACCCTTGAAGACAGGCAAAGGCAAGGACTTTCTCAATAAAACATCTAATGCTCAAGAGTGGCCTTGGAAAGGGCATACGAAATGCTGAGGGTAACCCATCTGGGACAAATTCCCAGCTGTCCTGACCCCATCTCCCAATCTCTGTTCTTATTTTAGCCCTAACAGCAATGGTTCTGAAACTGCTATCCATTGGAATCACTGGCAAATCTTTTTTAAAAAGGCCTGGCCCCCATGCCACCTCCAAGCACCCTGATTAAGTTAGTATGGAGTCTGACCAGGACATGGAGAGATTCTGAAAACTCCCATGGTGATTTCAATCTATAGCAAAGTTTGGGAACCACTAGCCTAGGGGTAATGGGCATGCCTTCATGATGTTAAGCACACAGGTGCTTACAGGACCAGTTCAGAAAAGTCAATCTGAACTCATTGAAATAAACAGTAATAAGCCAGGTCCAGTGGGGCAGGCCTGTAATGCCAGCACTCTGGGAGACTGAGACAGGGAGGTAAATTCAAGCCCAGTCTGGGAAACTTAGTGTACTTAAGGAGACTTTGTCTCAAAAATAAAAAATAGGTGAGGGTTACTGTAGCTCAGTGTGAAGGTTCTAGGCTCAAACCCCAGCACCACAAAAAAGAAAGAAAGAAAATGGAAGGGTAACAATAAGAAGCCAGTAGATTTCTCAGATTATTAACACTTCGTCCAGTTATTAGTAGTTAGTATATGCAAGGTATTAGGTTATAAAGAACTGGACTATGGTAGAAAAGCACAGCAAAAAAGAGGTGCCACAGATATTAATTGACAATAGAAAGGATCCCTGAAAGTATAGTCTTGCTATGTCACAGACATTAATGGAAAAAAGCAATGCAAATTAGTGAATAATCTCATTTGAAGATTAAGAAAAAAGTGAACAATCATTGTTTTTAGGCCTAAAAGGCTAGTGAGGACATGAGATAGGCAGAAGTGCTGGCAAGCATAAAAGAAGCTCCCAGACCTCTGTTTTCATATAAAAAAAGTTACATTAATATATGTATACAATTTAAAGTACACATAAAAAAGAAAAATAGGGTGTAAAGGCCAGAGATGAAACAAAAATAGCAGAATATTGAAATTGAAATTACAGTGACTGAGTGTTGAGAATAGTTACAAAATTCAGTGTTGAGTATAAAAGGGTCCATTACATCAATCTACTCCATGTATCTTTTACTTTCTATAATAGCATTTTTTAAAAAGCCAAAAAAGATCACAAAGCCAATATAAAAAGGACAACTATAATTAAACTACTGAAATTTAACTACTTTTCCCAGAAATGGAATTTTATCCACAAATAAATTGGCTTAGTGGTAAAACTAATTTTTAACATTATCTAAACACAACCACAAAATTTTTTTAAAAAATAAAAAACCGGTTCAGACACAGTAATAACTGCTATTTTAATTAATCAGTGAGCTTACCACTTGCTTTAACACGGCATTAAATAATAACTAGCTGTGATACCCTATTTCCAGATATTAGAATGCAAATCACGAGAAAGGTATTGTTGGCCTATGATTTTCAGTAGCATAAAGAAAAAGCTGTAGTAGAATGTTTTTCAGACAAGATTGGGCGCATTCAGGGTGTAATGGCCTTACACTAGAATCTGCTTTTCCGGGTTTTTCAAAGTCCCATTCCATTTTCCTTTATACCCTCCAGACCCACAACCCACTTTGTAAGGCAGCTGATTAGAGCACAGCAAGGGTCCTCCCTATTTCACTTGTTAAATGAGAAAGCCACTTAGTCAAACACCTGAGTTTAACAGGAAAAAATTATAAACTTTTTTCTTTCAAAGTTAACCACGGAAGAGGTATGGCGTCCAATATCACTTCTACCTATCTAAAGGGACAATTGCTGGAAGCAGGAGTTGGAGGGGTCTTCTTTTTCTGAGAGCTTTATTTCCTACTTTATATGTAAACTGAGAGTGAGATTCCAGGAGGTGGGAAGCATATTAGCCAAGGTATATCAACGGGCTTAAAAATATTCATAGCATGAGCTCAAGTTGTACTTCTGAGAAAGAAGCCCAAGGAAATACATGGAACAAAAGAACTATGGAATAATTTTAAAAAGCTAAAATAACATGGCCATTCACATGCCATGCTGACATACA
This sequence comes from Ctenodactylus gundi, assembly GCA_004027205.1. Taxonomy (NCBI): domain Eukaryota; kingdom Metazoa; phylum Chordata; class Mammalia; order Rodentia; family Ctenodactylidae; genus Ctenodactylus; species Ctenodactylus gundi. Next base: position 25,150 of record PVKB01006484.1, read on the forward strand.
CCATTCAAAAAATCATGTTCTCAGACACTATTTAATGACATGGAGAAATTCTTTGTTTTGTAAAACATATTTATTACATACAGTAGTAAATTCATTGTAAAAATCAGTAATTTTCCCAAGTGATAGAGTTAAGGATGTGATTTTCTTCTCTGCAAATATCCTATAATCTCTAAATTTTCTATCAGAGACATACCATTGTTAAAAAGAAGATGGAAAAAGAGTAGTTAAGTTAAACAACTGGCCCAGATAACTTAGATCCCAGGTAACTCTACCTTTGGCCAAGGAATCCGTTCTCCTATTCTCTGAATTGTTTGCAACTTAAATAATTACAAACAGCACTAGAATACACCAACATGAAACATACACTCTAACAAGACTTTATAGAGCTACAATATGCTATAAGTTATTAAATTGAAAGCTCAAGCCTGTTATGGTTCGCACCACCCCCCCCCCCACACACACACACACACACCTCCGGAATCCGAGCTTGCATCCTTAATTGTTCAAGCCTTGGGATTTAATTGCTGAGTACATGGCCTTTCTCAGCTTTTTATTTTCTCCAGAAGTTGCTGCGTGTTAATGACTCAGGAAAGGGTAAAATGCCCTATCACAAGTGGACAAATTCCCTCCAAGATTTTTAAAGTGCCCACAGGACAGACCTACGTCCAGCCAAGAGCTGACGACCAGGGATTCTCAACCTCGGCTTCCCCGCCAAAGAGGATTCAGCGGACGGACCGCCATGCCACTAACAGGTTATACGTATTTCACTTTACGGTAGTCCAGAGAAATAGGCATCTGCCAGCCCCACGACCGAGATGGGCGGGAACTCTCCTCGGCGAGCTGCAGCTCAGAAAGGCCGGGGCAATACACAGAGACTGGGCTCCAGTCCTCGGCTCCCCTGGGGTCCGCCCGGTCTCCTCCCTGGGCCACTCACGTAGGACCGAAAGTGGCGGGAGGACGCTGAGTCCCCCTGGGCAGCCTCTCCTCAAGGAAGGGTCCTCCCTGGTCCTCTCCTTGACCCAGAAGGCCTCCAGCCTCAAAGCTCGGCGGCTGCCGTCTTCCACAACGCCCGCCCTCCCCGGGGGTCCCTCAGCGCTCCACCACCCTCACCCCGGCTCACCAGGGGTCTGGTGCCATCCTGCAGCCTCCGCCCGCCCGCCGCCCGGACACTTCCTGCTCGCAGCAGCTGACTACGGCGGCCCGCGCGGCTCAGTAGCCGCGGCTCGGCCCGTGCGCCACCCGAGTTTGCAAAGTGAATTTGTACACGTGTGCCTCAAGAACTGAGACGAAAAAAAAATAAAGTTCGCCTCGAGAAAGGTGGTAGGGTCGGGTTGGAGCCATCTGTTTCCACCAGGAGATGCAAAGTATTGGATGAAATTAAATCGCTGTTGGCTAAACCTAAGCATTTACCCAGAAAAGACGAAAGCGCTTGAAGATCGCTTTATCGTGTTCCTTAAAGTTTCGTCCTGCTTCAAAAACAAAACAAAACTGGATTATGGCGATAATTACACTCTGCATGAGTTTACTAAAACTCACTTTAAGTGAATTTTATTATTTTTAAGCTCTAGCTTAGGAAAGCTTTTTAAGACCCCTTTTAAAGTTGTTATGCCCGCTTAACGGAGCTCAAAAAAGTGTCAGCTACATACTTTGTACGTTTAGTTATTTCCTAAATGATAGGAAATGACTATTAAAAACAACAAATGTATATATATATACATATATATATATACATATACATATATATATAGTTACCAGAATGGTCATAGACTAGAAGGAGTCAGGGGGGAATTCGTTCTGCGCTTTTAGTGCCCACCGAACACCCTCCGTCCAGGTTTCCAGAGAAATAGGAAAAGAGGTATTTGCAGGCGGGAGAACTATTGCGCGGGCTAGGTTTCTGCGCGTGCGCGGCGTGGGCGGTGGGGGGGGGAAGGTCCGGCGCGCATGCGCGCGTCCGTTACCATAACGACCCGGAGGCGCGAGACACGCTGAAGCGATAAAGACTGAGTCTGTCCGGACGATGGGTGAACAACTTTCTCCCCAGACCGAGAATAAGACAGAGGCGGCAGAGCTGGAGCTTGATGCGGTCATCGGCTTCAATGGTAAGGCTGGGTAGTGTAGGAAACCCGAGGACCTTTAGCCGAAAGGCAGCGTGGCACGGGGGCAAGAGCTCTTGCCAGCGCCAAGCCCTGGGACCCGCAGCCCCTCCTGTCTGGGCGTCTCAGAGCATCACTTCTAAGTTCAAAATGTTAGAGGGCCTCAGAGTTCTAGACAGCTCAAGCCAGCGCCAGCACCCCAAGGGAACCAAGCCTGCTTCCAGGGCCGGACAGGTAAGTAAGGGTGGTCGGGACCTTCTCCCCCTCGGACAAGCCCTTCCTAAATCAGATCTCTGCGGAGGCCGCAAAGCTTCGTCTCCACCGGATGCTGTGTGGCGGCCCCTGGGACCAACTTACAAAACTTAGAAACTCCGACATTATGTCCTGTCGAGGAAGGGCAGGGGAAGGGGTGTTTGAGCAAGCGCGTGGGGGGCTGATCTTCGCGCCTTGACACAACCTAAGGATTCTAAGAGGTGAAAATTTCACATCAGAATAGAAGAGGAAGGGTGCTCCAGAGGGAGCCGGAATGGAGGCATTTTGATCAGGGAAGGGGATTGGCTGCTCCGCTGTAACCATCCCAGAGATAAAGCCGGAACTTCCTACATCTGAGATATTAGAGATATGACAGGATTGTTGGTTAAGGAATCCGGTGGCTTCCATCGCAAATATATGATAAATTGTGATAAATTATATCTCCTATCTTTATGGCAACTGCTAATTCTCTTTGCTTTTTAGAATGGCCCAGTTGATGAAATTGTTTTCATCGTGTGGGGTTTGTGACTATTCATATTTTTTGTATAGCCACATACATGTTTACTTAGAATCACAGTGTGCAATAGTATGTTATGGGCTGAGGTAAGTTCATAACCATGCCTAAAACAGTTTAGAAAATGAGCAAACGAGGAAGCTGAAAGAAAAAGAAGCTATTGTTATATTTCTTTAAGATATCACTGTTAACCTTTAGGTATAATCCTTTCAAATATATAGTTACATGTAATATATTTAAATGAAAGTGGAACCATAAGGCAGGGATGCAGAGAAGAAGAGCACTCTGGGAGTCAAATCTTGCATTGACCATTAGGCTTTGTGGAATGGGAGTTCCTTGGTACCCATCAGTTAATCTTGGTTTCTCATGAGTCCTACCCACTTTTTAATTATGATTTCTCTACATATTCTGCTGATTCTGTGAGCTATTTCTATACCTTTCATAGGATTTTCTTGGTGCTACATTTTGGGCAAAGTTGATTCCGCTTGTTTACAACCAAGAATTCTCACAATTAAATGAAAAAGAAGTAAATCTCAAAAGATGTACACGAGGGGCTGGAGGCGCAGTTCAGAGGTTATAGCCACGTGGAAACTCCTGAGTAGGATTCCCCAGCACCACATTAAGCTGGGCGTGGTGGCGTGCACCTGTAGTCCTAGCGCTCGGGAGCAGGAGCCAGAGTATTACCATGAGTTCAAGGACTACATAGTAAGTTTGGGACCAGCCTGGACTACAGAGTGAGACCCTGTCTCAAAAACAGATAAAGACATACAGGCCTACACGTTAAGAAGTCTGTCTCTTGGCAAGTCTACCTAAGAGCAGAACAGCTGGTTCTAGGGCCTGTGCATATTCAACCATCATCAATACAGACACAGTTTTCCAAAGCAATTTTACAACCCCCTGCCCCTCCAAGCAGCCAATAAGCTTTCCCTTTGTCCCACATCATCATCAATGCGTGGTATCGTAAGCCTTTTTAAATTTTAGCCATTTCAGGTGAAATTGACATGATATTTTAGGTAAAATTTACACTTCCCTTGTTATTTAAGAAGTTGGGTGTCTTTTCATGTTTATTGGATTTTTAAATTTTCTTCAGAACTTGTCTATTCATATCCTCTGCTTATTTTTTATGTTGAGAACTTTGTGTTTTCCTTATTGCTTTGCAGAAGTTCTTTGTATATTATGAAAATAATTATTTGTCTACTATGTACATTGTAAATATCTTTACCTGGTTTGGGTTTGCCTGTTTTTACTTTGTCATTTGTAATAAACAACTTTTAATTTTAACATAACTGGATAAGTGTCTTAACCTGTTCTGTATGACTTGCTATTTTTGTGCATGGTTAAAAGGTAATTTCCTGTGTCTGAGTAAATGTAGAGTCTTGGGTTTTTAAAATATATTTAAGCCTTTGATCTACCTGAAAGACATTATTTGTATATGGTGTGAAGCAGCGACCTAATTTTATTTTTACATATGGGTAGGCATATGATTGTTTATAAGGAAACTGCTATTTGAAAAGAACATATATTTCTTTGCCCCAAAAGATCTGAACCTTGGTTAGTTTGTTCATTTTGGTTTGTTTGTTTTGCATTTGTTAAATTGAACCCAGGGCCATCACTTGGACCTACATCTCAAGACCTCTTGTTTTTTATTTTGAGACAAAATCTCAATCACTGAAGTGCCCATGTTGGGCTCATGTTTGCTTGTGGCTTTCCTGCCTCAGCCTCCCAGGGTGCTGAGATTATGAGCATGCACTACCATGTCCATGTCCAGCTGAACCTCAGTGGGTTTTTTGGTTTGGTTTTAGTTTTGGTTTTAGTTTCGTTGTTGTTGTTGTTTGTTCGTTTTTGAAACAGGGTCTCCCTCTGTAGTCCAGGCTGGTTCTGAACTTACTGTACAGCCCAGTTTGACCTCGAACTCACAGAAATCCTCCTCCTGCCTCAGCTTCCTGAGTGCTAAGATTACAGGCATGTGCCAACACACCCAGCTTCAGTTTGTTTGTTTTGAGACAGGGTATTGCTCCACAGTCCAGGCTGGCCTCGAATTCACAGTCCTTCTGCCTCAGCCTCCCAAGTGCTGGGATTACAGACATGACGAGTATATGTGGTCCTGGGGAATCGAACCCAGAGCCTACGTTTCCTAGGCAAGCGCTTTAGCCCATGGGCTACACACCCAGCCCCTGATCCTTAGTTTTATAAGAATTTATTTTGTGGAAAAAGAATATTCACATTTAAACTGAGTCACTTATTCAATAGCTACATTTGGCCATTTGAACAAAAAATCTACTTAGCTATGAGGATCACATATGCACTGAAATGAATTTCAGTGTGAATTAATATGAAGGAAGAAAGCATTTAAAACCAGAATTAATTTAAGCAAAATGTCTGGCACAGAAAGACAAATATCACATGCTCATATTTGCATGTGGAAGTTAAAAAGTTGTTCTCAAAGTAGGGAATCAAATAATGGTTGCTAGAGCCTGGGAAGAGGGTAGAGGAGGATGAACAGGCACAGGAATGTGTGGGAGAGGAGGAGGGGTTTCTGGCATTTTATAGTTCAGTCAGGTTAGCAATGGTTCACAAAAAAGTAAAAAGTGACCATCTCAAAATTGCTGGTGGAGAAGACTTGAGTGATTGGAGAAGGGGGGGTGCTGCTCAGTGGTTAGAGTACTTGTCTAGCATGCACAAGGCCTTGGGTTCGATTCCCCAGAACCACATGAAAATTAGCACACCTGTAATTCTAGCACTTGGGAGGCTGAGGTAGGAGTATCGCTATGAGTTTAATACCAGCCAGGGCTACATAGTGAGTTCCAGACCAGCCTAGACTACAGAGTGAGACCCTTCCTTGACAAAAATCCTGAAAGTCTTGAATGCTCTGAACACAAAGAGATGGTAACTATTTAATGTAACAAATATGGAGTTACCCTAATCTGATCATTACACTATCCTTGTATGTTTGTATTGAAATTTCACGCTCAACCCTGTCAATGTGCAATTAGTATATGTCAATGAAAGATCTTTTAGATCCAGAAGACTTTACTAATAAATATTCAGGCTCTTTTGATTGACAAGGAAATAGCAACAAAAAAATTTAAAAATACACAGTAATAAATGTAATAAATGCATGAGATTATACAAAGAGATACTGAAAATGCTACTGGGAAACATAAAATGAGACTTTGAAAAGAAACATAGCTGTTTTCAGAAAGGAAGCATAATACATCACTGTAAGATTTTCTTAAATTACTCTCTGCATGTCACTAGATATAATCACGATTTTTTAAACTAGCCAACCTGACTTGGAAGTTTAGATTGTAAAATAACTGTGAAAAGAATACCCCCCCCCAAATTTGACCTAAGATGAGCAACAAGGGGAGACATATCGATTTCATATTAAAGCATACAACAAAGCTTTGTCGTTGTTGAGATGATTCTTCGCCAGCATTTGGAGGGTAGCAGTTGTCCGAGGAAATGGTGGTTATTCAGAACTGAAACAATTGAAATTTCTCTTTCAGTTGTACTGAGATATATTTAACTGATAAAATGTCTATGTTTTATTTATTATGATGATGATGATGATTTTTACAGATAAGAGTCTCATTTTGTAGTCCAGGCTGGCTTTGAACTTGCTTTATATCCCAACTTGGCCTAGACCTCACCATCTTCCCTCCTTGGCCTCCCAAGTGCTGGAATTACAGGTTTGAGCCACTACACCTGGCTAACTAAATATATTTCAACATCTGCAATATGATATTTTGTTGCATGTGTAGGTTGTGAGATGACTTCCACAACAGTCAAGCTAATTGGCATATCCACTTGATGAAGTCACTATTCTTTTCAGAGAAGACTGAAGATCGATTCTCTTAGCAAATGTGCATTGCCATATTATTAACTGCAGTCCCCATGCTGTTTGTTGTATCTCACTATTTCCACCATACCTCTAATCCCTCATTTTACTCTTGGCTTCTGTGGATTCAGCTTTTTACATTCCATAGAAAAGGGAGATGGTTTAGTACAGCTGACTTATTTTCTTTAGCATAATATTCCCTAGGGTTATTTTTTAAATGGGCCTTCAAATGGCCAGCAGGTGTGTGTGTGTGTGTGTGTATGTATGGTGACCAGTCATTCTTTAGTGAGTCATCAAGCAATGCAAATCAAAGCCACAATGAGATATCGCCTCATGCCTGTTTGAATGGCTGTTACCAAAAAGACAAACGACACCTAATGTTTGTGAGGATGCGGAAAAAAGAGAAAATGTTTACTCTATTGATGATATTGTATATTGGTTAGTATTGTGTTGCTGTGACCAAGTTATCTGGGGGGAAAAGCAACTTGAGGGGAAAAAGTTTACTTTGGCGGATGGTTTTAAAGGTTTCAGTTAATGAGCTGGCTGTCTCAAAGGCAGAAACAAACACCATGATAGATAGGCCTGATGGAGGAATGCGGCTCAACTCAGAGCAGCCAGGATTCCAAGTTAGAAAAAAGAGCCCAAGAGGAAGGGGCCAGGCACCAAAAACAGAACCCAAGGTCACACCTCCATGACCCACCCAGGCCTACCCAGAAGTGTGCTGTACTAATCACTCAAGTGCCTCTCAAGCCAATCCAGTTGACAATCAAGATTAACCACCACAGAATGTAAATTGGTGCACCTATTATGGAAAAAAGTATGCAGATTCCTCAAAAAATAAAAACACTAAAGAAATAGAACTACTCTATGATACAGCATCTCTTTTCTGGGTACATATCTAAAGGAAATGAAATCAGTATCTTAAAGAAGTACCGCACTCCTGTGTCCTTTGCAGCCTAAGTGTCCGTCAGTAGATGAACAAAGAGGGACAATGCCAAACACAAACTGCGCACACACACACACACACACACACACACACACACACACACACACACGTGCACACACAAATACACAAAGTAATACTATCCAGCCTTTGAAAAGAAAGAAGTGAGGGCAACCCACTCAGGACCCCTGCCAAATAATGGAAGCTTTTACCCCCCCCCCATCCTTTGTTTCTATGTAAAGATCTATTCTACATCTTGAAAAAGAAATTAAATAATAAAATAAATATAATAAAAATTTTAAAATGCCATTTGCAAAACCACCGATGAGCCTGATAAACATTATGCTAAGTGAATTAAGTCAAATTTTCATCATTACCGGATACTTGACTGAGGTATGGCATCTACACTTATCTAGGCACTCACACTTCTTGGGATTATAAGAACTGACCCGATGACTTTGCTGTCCACAGTGAGGTTTCTGGAGGCAGGAGGACTCCATTTGTCTAAAGCCAACCTGAGCTACATAGTACGCTCAAGACCATCCTGGACTACAGAGCCAGACCCTGTCTCAAATAAATAAATAAATAAATAAATAAATAAATAAATAAATGGGAGTTTCCTGAACTACAGAGCCAGACCCTGTCTTAAATAAATAAATAAATAAATAAATAAATAAATAGGAGTTTCTGGACCAGCACCAGCATCCCTAGAGAGCTGGTTGGAAATGTAGAATCTTTACCCCATCACAGACCTGAAATCAGAACCTGCATTTCAATAGGATCTCTTAGGAATTTTATGTGCATTGATAGTTTGAGAAGCAAGGTACTATACTAACCTTCTTGTTTTTAGAATGAAATTACCTATTATTTTTTTGATTTGTTTTGTTGTTATTGTTTTTGAGACAAGGTCTCTATAGTCCAGGTTGGTGCTGAACTCACTATGTAGCCCAGATTGGCCTCAAACTCATAATCATCCTCCTGCCTCAGCCTGCCAAGTGCTGGGATTAGAGACATGTGCCACCATGTGAAAGTACCTGCTATGCTCTCCTAATTTTAATTAATCTAAGGCATATTTCAAAAGTGTTGTCCTTCATAATCTAGTAAACTATTACCAGCCACTTTTTTGTGTGATTATAATTATTTTTAGTGTTACTTATTTTTTGAGTTGCTATGTAGCCCAGCCTAGTCTCTAACTCACGATCCTCCTGCCTCTGTTTCCTGAGTGTTGGTAATGCAGGCATGTGCTACCACACCCAGCATGATTGTGATGGTTTTTCATCTGTCTCTTTTAGGACATGTTCCCCGTGGTCTAAAGTGCCATCCTGATCAGGAGCATCTGATTTATCCCTTGGGCTGCACAGTCCTCATTCAGGCAATAAACACTCAAGAGCAGAATTTCCTCCATGGCCATGGTAACAATGTCTCCTGCTTGGCCATTTCCAAGAGTGGAGATTATATTGCATCGGGGCAAGTCACCTTCATGGGGTTCAAGGTGAATAGCGGGGAAGCAATTTATAGTAAATTTATTTTGAGGTACCGCCCTAGAAGAACTGCTCCACCTTGGGTCCTTATCCCTGTGCTACCACATGCCCTGACCTTTTTTTTTTTTTTGAGAGAGAGAGAGTGTGTGTGTCTCGCTCTGTAGCCCCCAGGCTGGTCCTGAATTCACTATGGAGCCCAGGCTGGGCTTAAACTCTAAGCAATCCTCCTGTCTCAGCCTCCACAGGTGGGTACCACCACAACCAGTTTCTGTCCTTCCTTCTACCTTTGACCTCTCGTAATTTATTTTCATCCCTTCAGGATGACAGTGAAAGAATCTGATGGTTTCACATCAAGTGTTACAATTTGTGACTAATGACACTCAGGAACAAAAGTCCCTGCTTAACATTAGTTGTATTTAAAGCCAGACATGGTGGTACATGCCTATAATCCCAGAACTCGGGAAGCTCAGGCAGGAGGGTTGCTGTGAGTTTGAGACCAGCCTCGGCTACATAGTGAGCGCAGGATCAGCCTGAACTACACGGTGAGACCCTATCTCAAAAAAAAAAAAAAAAAAAAGTGACATTACTGATTATTTCTTAGCAAGACGTATAGCTGTTCCTTCCAGTTCTTAAACCCGTCTATGACCTGACCATGCATTCTCACCCCCAGGCGGATATCATTTTGTGGAATTATAAGAAAAGGGAGCTGATTGCTCGGCTGTCACTTCACAAGGGCAAAATTGAAGCTCTGGCCTTTTCACCAAATGACTTGTACTTGGTGTCACTAGGAGGACCAGATGATGGAAGGTAATGAGCTACACGTATTTATTTTCTACCAGGTCTATTTCCATTAAGTGTCAAATACCCTGTTCCCTCTAATGTTCTCTGCTGAACCAGCTATATTTGCATGTGCAAGGTGTGAAAAGCATATGAGGAAAGTACCACAGGATGGTGGATCTCAGCCCTAACTACACATTTCAATCACCTGGAAAGCACTAGAAAACAACCAAGGCCTGGGTCTACCTTCAGAGAATCTGATTTGATTGGCCTGGGCTCTAGGAGTTGTGGAACCTTCCTACTTAATTTGAATGTGTCCCTACATTCAACAAGAGGTGTCATGATCATAGTGATGATGATGATACAACAGCTAACCTCTTCTGAGCACTTCGTGTATGATGTGTGTGTGCTGAATACTTCATTGCATTAGGCCATTTAAGCCTCAAAACCAGTCCTTGACGTCAAAGAACCCTGTGGTATTTAACATATTTAATCTTCTGTGTCAGACTCATTTCACCACTCAAATCACCACTCTTTAGCTCAGCTTCCCACCCACCCCTAGAATGGGCTGCAGTGGCCATATCTTGATGTCTCTACTCTGGGTCCTGCATAGCCCTGTATTGGGACAATTTATCCAAAGTTTTTTTTTTTTCCTGTATCTTACTATATCTTTGTGGATATTCTTTAACATGGCCTCACCCACCAGTCCACATGAGAAGAGAACTAAAACAATTAAATTTATAAGGCTAGAAAATGTGAAAAAGAAAAAGTCAGAAGTAAATTTCAAATTCCTTAGTTGAGTACTGAAAGGTAAATGTTTGTACATTCAAAAGACATTTAGGTTATCATAACATCAATCATTTTTCTTAGGATAAACTAAAATCAAAGACCAAATAAGTGATTTGCTACATTAAATGAACTTACGTCTAGGTCACAAGAGTAAATTACACATAAGCAATAGGTATAATGGAATATTCAGTTATTTCAGGTTTTTAAACTTTCATAAATAACTCACATTTCACTACTAACATTTTGCCAGATTTTATCATTTTAACTACCTATCCATTCATAAATTCATGCATTCATATTTTTAAAGATTTCATACCAATGTACCATGTTGAATGTAATTGTTTTGCAAAGTAATATATTATTAAAAATAATAATAATGGGGGAAGTTTTATAAATCTATGAGAAAGGTGTCATGGTTTTAGTAGGATACCAATTAAATGATTCAAATACCATTCTATTTTTTTGTTACATTTTTTTCTTTACATGTTTCCTTTCCTCCATGCTCTTTGTTGCTGCTTGTCTCTCTGTCTCTCTCAAAGATTCCTTCAAGTATTTTCTGCAGTGCTAGGCCAGTGGTCACAAATTTCTTTAGGGATTCTTGGTCATAAAAAATTTTTTATTTCCATTTTCAGAGGTAATTTTGCTTGATACAATTACCTAGGTTGACATCTGTTGTATTTTAAGGCTTGAAAGATTTTGCTGTGCTCTCCTGGCCTTTAAAGTTTGCATTGAGAAATCTGTGGTAATTCCGATGGGTTTGCCTTGGTAGAATAAAGTTTATTTTTCTCTTGCTGCTTTTAATATTCTTTCTTCATGTTGTATTTCTGAGTATGATGTATCCTAGCAAGTATCATTGATGGTTGAGGTTATTTGGTGTTCTGTAAGCTTCTTGTACCTGAAAATTAATTTCTTTTCCTAGGTTTGGGAAAGTTTCCTGCATGATTTCTGCAAATAGTTCCTTATACCTTGGTACTGTCTTCTGCTCTTTCTCTCACACCCATAATTCTGAGATTGGATCTCTTTGAGCCATCCATCAACTGTTGTATCCAGCTACCTTGCTCCTTTCTAATTTTGGAGTTGTGCGTAATTATGGTATTTGTTTCCTCAACTTTGTCTTCAGGGCCTGAAATTCTGTCCTCACAATGTTCGAGTTGACTTCCCCTACTTTCAAATGTATTTTTCATATCCTTAATTTCGGCTAGATTTCTTTTAAAATTTCCACTTCTCCATCAATATGTTCCTTCATATCCCACATCTCCTTGTTACCTCAGCCAGCTTTTTACTTGTGGCTTCTGTATGCTCAGTGAACTTTGTATCCATGAAGACCACTGTTTGTTTGGTAAGTTCCTCTTTAAGCCCGCCAATCACTACTTGCATTTCTTTGAGGATATCTTGTTTGGACTGGCTGTTTAACTCATTTATTTGCTTATTTCTTTGTTTATTTATTTTTTGAGACAGGGTCTCGCTCTGTAGCCCAGGCTGGTTCTGTACTCACTGTGGAGCCCAGGCTGGCCTTGGACTCATGGCAGTCCTCCTGTCTCAGCCTCCTGAGTGCTGGGATTACAGGTGTGCATCACCACACCTGGCTTATGTGGTGCTGAGGAATTGAACTCACATACTTAGTGCTTACTAGGCAAGTGCTTTAACCTCTGAGCCATTGCTCCAGCCCTTATTTGTTTGCATTTTGACTTCCTTCTCTATGAGTTCCATTTTTCAGTTCCCATGACATTAGTTTCTGGGGTCTGAGGCACGTCTGTTAATGTCCTATTGCCTTGTCTTCTTCCCATGTTTCTGTTATTAAGGAACTTCACTTTAAAGGCCGAGCCGAAATTTCTTTGAATGGCTATGGGGGTAAGGAAGGAGCTGAAATTCCTCAGATTTCTGTGCTGGGAGTAGGCACTGAGGTCAGACCTAAAAGTCTGATGGCCTCTGAGGTGTTTTGCTCATCCCCCGACTCCTCAGCAAAGCTCTCCTGCCTGTCCTGGCCTCCCTCCCCAGAGGGTAGGGCTCTCCTCCCTTGGAGGTGGTCCCACTGTACCCGAACCATTCAGGAGCTCATTCTCTCCTTTACACAAATGTCTTTTGTGCCAGTTTCTTCCTAGGCACTGTTTAAGTGACTCCAAAAGCCCTGATGTGTTCTTCTGAGCTTTCTTTTACTCTAACCAGTTCAGTCACAGGCTTTTTTTTTTTTTAAAGTGGCTCCGGCTTATGTCATTACCTGTTATGGCTGCCTAGCATTGCTTCTGATCTAGACTATGGGAGGCCTTTTCTTAGGGAAGCTTGCATTGCATTTGTAGTATGCACTACCCACAGGCTCTGCTGTCAATCCCTACTCCTCCCGGATTCACGCTTACCTCGGTCAGAGGTTCATCGCCAATGGCTCCCAGCTGATCTCAGTTGGCCTGAGGCTGCTGTTTACCTCTGCTTCTGATGTGTTTCCAGTTTCTGGCCTTTCCGTGGCCTCCTTTCAATTGCTCCTCTCTGTCCTAGCTACATTGATAGTTTTTTTTTTTATTATTCCTATATTCTCAACTGTTTAAGTGGGTCCACAAGGAGACATTGCACAGCTCTGTTACTTGGCTGCCATCTTGACTGGAAGTCCCAAGAGTAATTTGGCAAAACTGTTTTTCTTATGGTTTTAAACTTGATCTTATGCTATTTTAAAATTTGCCTGTAGAAAATTGGAGAATGTTGAAAGACCAATTAAAGAAGGATAAATAAACATTCGTGTAGTAGGAAAATACAATATGCACATCCCTGATTGGTCCCTGGGTGAGGAGAATGAGTTCTGCTTATTGGTTTTGAGAAATCAAGGATCAGCCCTGAAACTTGGGTTGATTCTACCCAATCTACCTGACTTATACACACAGGCAGAGAAACAGAAGAGGAAATGCAAACTTCAGTGGACATTCTCTGGCTTGCTTTGCTACATATATCTTTTATGTTTTGCAACTTATTTATAAAAAAATCTTAATATTATCATCAATATCATCAATGTTGTAAGTGGCACCCATGATGTCATATATGTATATCTCATTTTTTTCCCTCAGTATTGGATATTGAATCCAGGACTTTCACACTGAACTGATTTAAATGTGTTCCATAGCATTTTCTCCTTCCACTGTCAGTTGATTCTAGGAACTTTTTAATTTCTTTCATGAACCATTGACTAATCTATGGATGTTTGTACAGTATTTGTGGCTTCTTTTGCTGTTGATTTCTAAATTTATCCCACAACTGACCTGATGTTATACATATATTACTTCATATTTTATATTTATTTAAGCATGCTTTCTGCCCTAAGATACAGTATATTTTGGAAAAAGATCTGTTGTTGTTGTTGGAAGAAACACCTTGTAGATAGAGATCTGTTAAATCCTTTTGTTCGATTGTGTAGTTTAACTGTGATATTTCTGTGTTCACTTTTTTGTCAGGTTGACCTGTTTATGAGAGTAAGGTAATGAAGCCCCCCAATATGACTGTACTATCTCTTGCAGTTCTTTTATGTCCTGTAATTGTTTTATGAAGTTGGATATACAGACATCATTGGTTCATATATATTTACAATTGCTATCTCTTTCTGTTGAATTGGGTATTTTTTTACCATTGTGTTACTGCTGTTTTTGTCTCTTCTGATCAGTTTGGTATTGAAGTCTGTGATGTCTGAAAACAGGTTAAGTAC
>PVKB01006484.1:39621-60765 GCA_004027205.1 Ctenodactylus gundi
TTTTTTTTTTTTTTTTTTTTTTTTTTTTTTTTTTTTTTTTTTTTTTTTTTTTGAGGCAGGTTCTTGCTCTGTAGCCCAGGCTGTTCTGAATTCACTACAGAGCCCAGCCTGGCCTTGGACTCATGGCAATCCTCCTACCTCTGCCTCCTAGTCTATGTTTTTTGACCAAGGAGTTAAGGCTATTAACATTGAAAGTTATTATTGTAATTTATTTACTGAATCCTGTCATTGCATTTTTCCAGTGCTGGTACCTATGTATATTTTTTTGGTTTTGTTTTATTTAACTACTCTCCAATTAGATATATACATTTTTGTTGCATTTTTTGGCCTCCCTAACTCCGTCTAGGGTTACTTACTATCAGTATTTTCTGCATTGCTGGTTTAGTGGTCATGAACTTCTTTAAAATTTCTTTATTATGGAAAGTCTTTATCTTTCTGTAAGATTTGAAAGATAATTTTACAGAATATAGAAGTCTGGGTTGATGATTGTTTTCTTTTGGAGCTTCAAAAACTTTGTGCTCTTCTTGTCTTTAAGGTTTGCGCTGACAAATCTGCTGGTATGCTCTCCTTATGGGTTATTTGTTATCTTCTAACTGCTTTTAGTATTCTCTCCTGTTGAATTTCTAGAATTTTGGCTGTGATGTGTTGTAGAGAGGCTCTTTTCTGTTCTTGGCTATTTGGGGTTCTGTTTGTCTCTTGTATTTGAATACTGAATTGTATGTAACTATTGAATTATTTTCCTACATCTGGAAATTTTTTCTGCTATGATTTTGGTGAATAATTTTTAAACCTTCTGAGTTGTCTTCTAATACTTCTTTTACTCCTATAATTTTTAGTTTAAATAAAAAGTCTTATAACGTCTCCTGGATTCAGGTTCTGTTGTGCCTTGTTTTTAGGTTATTACTGAATACATGAACTACTGAATCATTCTTGTCTTCATGTTAAGGAACTGTTTACATTGGTCATATCAGATAGCCAGCTTTCAACCTATTTTTCTTACTCTAGATTTCTTCTTAATTTCTTTTTATCAAAAATATCATTCATATTTTGTGTTGTTTTGTTTAAATCAATCAGCTTATTATCTTGTCTTTATTCTCATTGAATATTTTATTTCTTAAATACTTTATTTAAATCCTCAAAACTCACTCAGTATGAGTTTGCTTATTTGTTTCTTCTTTGATCTCTTCATACATTTTGACCATTTGGCTTTTGAATATTTTGCCCATAACTTCTCTATTTCAGAGTCCATGAGATCAGCTTTAGAGAGTTGAGATATTTTGGAGACACCTTGTTGGCTTGTTTACTCATGTTTTTATTGTCTTTGTGCTGAGAGTTGAAGATCTGTCAGGGTGGGAAAACTCTATCACTACTGTGGAAATCTCTCCAGTTAGCATATGCATTCCTGTGACGTGATCTTAGATTTGCTTTTGTTTTGGTGTTTATACACCTTTTCAACCTAGTCCACCTAACAGATTTAGTCCTGGTTTCTACATTGCAAGGAGAGAACAGCTCTTGTTTATATCGGCATCTACAGAACCAGCTATGTACCCATAACACAATTTAAAACTTAAGAATTTCATACTTTTTTTCAGTAACTCAAGAAAATAATGAATTAATACTAATGATCAGTAGGCTGGGATGTAGAGAATGAAAGAAGTAAGGAAGAAGAAAAGGAAGAAATTAGTTCAGAAAGAAGGGAAGAAGAAAACAGCGGCAGACTAAAGTAAGGAAAGAGATAAGACTTTAATGATGTATTTTTATATCTGGAATGAAGGATGGAAGGAGTTTTAAAATATCTATGGGAGTGGAGAAAAGAAAGGAGAGTATAATTGGAGACTGAGGGAAGGTGTAAGAAGATCTGAAACAATACACAGACAGAAAGCCTGTGTTTGAGTTCTTTGTACACAATTTTTGGTGGATATTTAACCTAGTATTTGGCACCGAAAGATACCATTTAAACTAAAGTATAATTAACTCTTATTTTTTGTTTCACATATAAAAACACCTTACATATGTACAAGATAAAAGTAGGCAAAAGAAAGGAGAGAAAAAAACAAACACAAAACACAAAAAGACATAAAATGAAGAGCCCTGCCCACGTGAACTGCTGGCCTGCTTCTCATTCCCTCTGCAGGCAGAGCTCTGTTAGGCTTCAGCTGAGGTCTTGTGGGTGTGGAATCGGCTTTTGCCAGGTCCTGTCATTAGTACCTTCAATTGTTTCGGGTTGGGGAGGGTGGAGAGGGTCAAGAACTCTACCTGCCACTGTTCTGAGGGCATATCTTTGATCCTTATCCCCTTCCCTTGGGACCAGTCCCTGCTTCTGTTTACATGTGCTTCTTCACCCCCTCCAAGTGAGCTAACCATGCAACTCTGCAAGCCCTGTTGGTCCTCTGTCACTCACATGCTGTAGTCTCTCTGGCTGTGCCTCTCATAGATTCTCCATCAAGCCTATGAATTTAGTGGTGCCTGGAGATTGGTGAGGTGGGTCCTTCTGCAGGAAAGTCAGCAGCCTCTAGAAGCCAAAAGGAGAGTGTTTGTTGTGTGAGTTTTTTGGGTTTTTTTTTGGGGGGGGGGGGGTTTGCATTATGATTTAATCTGTGCACAAAATTTTTGAAATTACAACTACTTAAGTTTTCTAAGAGGATGGTTATGCATGCTTCCATATTTAACTCTGCACTGTAACATTTGAACCGTTATTGTGAATACATCATGATGGATCAGTTTGGAACTTCCATACGACACCTCAAATTAGAAAATGGAAGGAATTTTTTAAACTGTGGGAAGTTTCCATGCTGAAGATAAAAGCCTCCTTTTCAACCTTGTGTGAGTACCTAGCTCAGCCATCTTTAGTGGCTGGAGTGCTGAACTTTGTGGTATTTGAGGGCAAGAATGGCAGGTATGGAATCCCATGGGCACAGAGTGTTGTAGCGTTTGGGATGGCAGAGGTAGTGAGCCACTGTTTTGCTTTTTATTGTCAAATAATATCAAATGAATAGCCCATATTTTCTATAACCACGATGGCCTTCTGGATCATGTCCACTTTGTTGTTGCTGCTGCTGCTGTGTGAAAGCTGGAATCTGAGGCCTGATACATGCTGGCATGCACTGTGCCACCGAGGCCCATGCTCCCCAGTCTCCTTTCTCTTTTGGTGCTGGGGTTTAAACCAAGGGCTTGGCACTTGATGTCTGAGCTATGCCCCCAGGCCCCATTCCGAGTTTTAAGCTACTATTAATAGTAATACTGTGAGCATTCAACTGATGAGATTGTGTATGGACGTTTGTTTCATCTCTGAGGCACGTGGTTTTTGCAGTCTTTTTCTGCTTTATTTTCTAGTTGTTCTTTTCAGCTTTTAGGTAGTTCACCTCTCAGATTTTCCATGTGAGATGGTATCTTTCAATTTCTACTATGAAAAAGGAAGAATTTAGAGTTTGTATACCACTTCCTCTTCCTTGTTCCTGGTGACCTTTGTTATACCTTGTTTTAAACTACCTGCAATAATGCATTCTCTATGAAAAAAAAATTGGAAAGCATAGGTAGGTATGTTCTTATATTAACAAGTTCTGTGGTATTTGAGTTCTTTCTAAAAAAAAATCTAGATCTAAGCATTTGACATAGCACCTTCCTCCCACCACTCACCGCCAAGCATTATTCAGTTAGGATTAAGTCATATTATTGCCCCAAGAAAGAAGGAAACATTACCCTAAATTAATGCTTCCCAAATGGTGTTCCCCAGACAGTAGCACCTTCGCTTGGGACCCATGAGAAGGGCAAGTTCTCAGGTTCCACCTCAGAACTCCTGAGTCAGACACTCTGGGGGTGAGACCCAATAGCCCCAGGCTTAACAATCAGTTACTTTTTAATAACAAATGTATGGGATTCTATGTGCTAATTTGATATATGTACTTGGTATATAATGGCATGTAACGATCAAATCACACACACACATACATACATAGTTTTGTTTTGGCTTAAGACAAAGTCTCACTCTGTGGTCCAGGCTAGTCCTGAACTCGCTATGTAGCCCAGGCTGGCCTTCAGCTCAGAGTAATCCTCCTGCCTCAACCTCCTGAGTACAGGGATTACAGGCATGCACTACCATGTCCAGCCCGCCTATATATATGTTAATGTTCTGATGCATGTTCAAGTTTGAGAATACTACCTTATGTTAGTCTCTTAATGGCATTCTCATTTTTATTTTTTGTTTTCTGAAATACTTCCACAAGGAAAAATTTTACATGAGACAAATGGATGGTAAACTTTTAGGCCTTACATGTCCAAAAATGTCTTTATTTTAGCATCCCATTTGAGGGCTCACTGGAATCTAGCCTCATAGTCATTACTTTTTCAAAGCTTTTAAATTATCACCTATTTCTTTTCTGTTATCTACTTTGCTTGAGGTGATGTAGATTGGGAGAGGGTCAGTGTAAATCTGTTTTGTTTCTTTATAATGGTTTGGTTTGGTTTTCTTCCTAGAATCGCTGTAATAGGTGTTCTTATTTTAAAAGGCTGTTTTACCTGACTGTTTTCCTCTTGTCTCGGCAGTGTGGTGGTGTGGAGCATAGCCAAGAAAGATGCCATCTGTGGCAGCCCTGCAGCTGGCCTCAATGTTGGGAATGCCACCACTGTGGTCTTCTCCAGGTGCCGGGATGAGATGTTCGTCACTGCTGGAAAGTATGTGTCTGTAGACAGAAGGTCAGAATTCATAAGCTACTGTGTTTGCTTGCACAGAGAACACAGCCTGGACAATTTAGGGGAATGTGTATTTAGTCCTAGACAAATATCTTACACCATAATTTTTGTAGTTATTTTAAAAATTTAGCTGGAAATATTTTAAATACAGTTCTTTGAAAATACTATTACTTCTACTGAAAATGTCTGTTGATCTGATGAACTCATCTCTGGTCTTTTTTTTTTTTTTGTCACCAAAGTGCATTATTTCTAATCTGTGGTCATGAAGTCATTTGCACAATTGCACAGATTTTCTTACTGTTGATAGTTCTTACCACCTGTTCTTGATTTAATTCTCATGCAGTGATATTTTGCAAATGAACTATGCCAGGAAGTTTCAAGTGTTTAGGTTTCAAGTGTTAGACTTATGCTGTAATTTCTAGTCGGGTTAGATTTTGGCAGCTCATGGTGGCCAATTTGAAGATCTGAACAGAGGCTTGGATCTGCTTCACAGCGTAAGTTAATGTGGAGGTGGACAATCAGGGTTCCCTTTGAAGTTTGCAGTGCAAGCCAAACATGTATAAAAGCATCCTTTTTCATGCCATCTAGCTGTTCAAAGGTAAGAAATCTGAGAGTGTAAGATTAAAGTATGTAGGAGGTGAAACTATGCTTTTTCAGTTCGCTTGTCATTTCCTATCTATGAAAGGTACTGAAAGGTACCCACTGTTGGTTACTTTTCAAGCCACAGCGAAGACTTTGTGCTCTTCTATGTTTACATTTTTTCCTGTCTCCACCCTGTGACATGCTGTATGTATTTATTCTGTGGCTGGATGCAAGGAAGCCCCTGCCCCAAAGCCATTCCTTACTGACAAATGCATTAGAACAAGGCTCTAATGATGATGCAGCTGCCCAAGCCCTGCTGTGTCTTCTGGGGTTGCCTGTGACCATGAAGCTCTTCTGCTTCCATCAGGTTTGCAGAGGGGTTCAATAAGACTTTGTCTTGGGTAGAGGGTTGTTTTGTTCCCTAGTGGCCATGTGACAAGAGGCATTGGTCTATTATTTTAATAGCTTTCAGCAGTGTTTCTCTAAGAGTCAAAACTGGAATTTTATACCAATGAGAATTTTTAAAAACAATCTCTATTCCAAATCTGCTTCCATCTCATAAGATGCTAACAATCAAGAACATTAACATCCTTAATAAGGTTTCTATAAAGGCAGTTCATTTGTATGTCTTTGGTTTTCTATTAAAGTCCTGATTTTGTATACTCTCCCCATGAGATGCCCTGAAAATTCCAATATTTCAGATCCAAATGATTTCTATCGTCTAGACATATATTAGACAGCTTTTCCATTGCTGGACATAATACCTACACAACTTAGAGGAAGAAAGCTTTAATTTAGCTCACGGTTTGGGGACATTCAGTCCATCATCTGGCTCTAGGCAGGAATATCATGGCAGAAGGTTGTAGCAGGTCAGAGCTGCTTGGTTCATGGCAGCTGCAGCCCAGAACAGAAGAACAACACCAGAGAGGAAGGGGTAAGGGATCATTTACGGTACCCAAGGCCATGCCTCTAGGATCTACCCAGACATATCCAAGAGCACACATAATCTACTAGGCATTTCTTAATCCAGTGAAGTTGACATATCAGGATTATTGGTCCAAAGACCATAGAAAATCTTTTCAGTTTAGAAAATATACTTAAAATATTTATGGAGCACTTATTATGTGCATAATACTGGTGGCTAACAAAAAAGAAAAACTGAACTCAATATATTTTTAATGAACTAATATTTTCTGCCTTATATTAGCTGGAGTTTTTGTTTGTGACATTGACTTTGATGTTTTTAAACATCATTAATTCAGATTAACTCAACATAACAATGGTTAAAACCAGCCATATATCAAGTCCTGTGCCAGGTGCTATCTTAGTTTAACTGTCAGTTACTTAGTTTTATTTTCCTTCCTTGAAAGCAGTACTTTCCACACTTTAGTCTTTCCCTTTAGGGTTTTCTACATGCCTCCATACCCGGACATTCCTTCTGTCTAACTGAAACAAATGCCTCCCCAGATCTCCCTCCCCCAGCCTCTAGTAACCACCATCAAACTCTCTGTTCCCATGAGTTCAACTTTTTTAAATGCCACATGAGTGAGATCATAGAATATTTATTTTCTGTTCCTGGCTTTTTCACTCAGCATGATGTCCTCCAGGTTCATTCACAATATCACAAATGACAGGTTTCCCTTTTTCCTAAGGCCAAATATTATTCATATATATATATATATATATATAATTTTTACTGACTCAGGTTGTGGTGTACATTATGGTGATTATAGTTAATTACAGTGTACTTTATATGTTTTATATAATATATATGAAACAACACAGTGAAAATTGCTGAGAAAAGATTTTCAAATATTCTCACCCCAAAAGGTAAGTGTAGGAAATACTCATATGCCTAATAGTTTGGTTTAACCATTCCACAATGGATTTATATGTAATCACCAAAACATCACGTTGCACACCATAAATGTACACAAGTTTTATTTGTTAAAAAGAAAGAAGAAAAAAATGAAACATAAAGAACTCTCTTTGCTTTGCTTTGCTTTGTTTCCTTGTGTAGGTGCAGGTTCATTTTCAATGTAGTAAATAGGGTTTTCCCTTGGAAGGAGAGAGCTGGGTGTGAATCCTGCTCTGCCATGTACCCACTCTGCATTGCCTCATGGAGGCGGGGGGATGGGGCATGAAACCTACTTGTTTCAGTTGGTATGAGGATTGGGTGACAGATTAAGCAGGGCACTTGGCCATAACAAACCCTTAAATATTTAGTTCTCTTCCCTTCAATTTCTCTTTCAAGATGGTCTCAGTTAATTTTTTATTGCTTGAACATAATACTCCCCAGTCTATTCATGGGAAGCTGACAGTGACATAAAGGTCAGGCAAAGTATCTATCTGGAGGAAAGCTGTTCATACCACGGTGGACAGGAAGCTGAGTGAGCAAGGAAGGGCAGAATTAGCATATACCTTACCCCAGAATTAGCATATATCATACCCCAGTGATCTACCCCTTCCAGGTCAAGCCCCAGTGATCTTGCTGTTGCTGACCAGGTCACACCTCTTAATTGTACAGGAAATAAATGGATTCACTCCAAAGATCAAATCACCTTCCAAACATGAGGCTTTTGGGGAATATACCAGATCCAAATCATGACTAAAGGGATATAGACATTAAAAAAGTAAAGCAGCTATTAAATGGATATCTGTTTAACTGTGAGTTTTCTTCATAGTGGAACAATTCGAGTGTGGGAACTAGATCTCCCAAACAGAAAAATCTGGCCAACTGAATGTCAAACAGGACTGATGAAAAGAATAGTCCTCAGTGTTACAGTAAGTATTACTTCAGGTATTATTTTAACTGTCAGTACAAGTTCCTATTAACAGTATTTACTGACCGTGTGTGTGTGTGTGTGTGTGTGTGTGTGTGTGTGTGTGTGCATGTGTGTGCATGTGTGTGTGTGTGTGTGTGTGAGGAAGGTCAAGTGTAGACATAGGGAATGTTGATGAGGAAACATAGATAAGGGCAACCCTCACTTCCACAGCCCCCTTTAGCACTTGGGGAGGAGCACTGAGAGGTGTTCTAAACTGGGACCTGAGCTGCCACTACACATCTAAAGTCTGTGGGTACCAAGTGGCACTCAGAACCCACAGTGCATCCTTGTACCATCAGTATCTTTTCTGCCACTGGAAATAAAGTTTGTGATGTTAAAATTCATTGTTGAAATGCAGTATCTTCTATAATGAGAAGTTATTAATATATCCTTAGTGTGTACTTATATGCTCATAGATAAAACTCCATTTTCCACCAACTTAATCCTCTTGTTGAATGTGTAGTCATTTTATGAATGTGATTTTGGAGGTGATGGGATAAAGCAAATACACCTCCCCTTTGGAAGCACACCATCATAGGGAGCAATTTCGAGGTATCTTCAGAAGTCAGCACTGGCAGTTTATGCATGTTGACACTAAACACAGACCGACATCAGATGAACTGCACAGACTAAGTGGAATCTCATATTTCCACTAAGTCTCTGTTTGGGCAAGATTCCTCTCCCCCCAGAGCTGTTCTTACCCAGCTTGATCTAGCCATTCCAGGAACACCTTTGTAAACCTGCGTGGGGTTTAGAGGATGTTCACCCCTATCCTGACCAGGAGCTCATGGATCCCTAAGGGAAGCACAGTCCTTCAGGTTTCTTTTCCCCTCCAGATGGCTGACGATGACAGCTTTTTCTACCTTGGTACCACAACTGGAGATATTCTAAAAATGAACCCTAAGACCAAGCTACTGGCAGACACTGGACCTAAGAAAGACAAGTACAACTTGGTGAGTAGAGACCGCCAGGGTCTTGTCTGCCCTGCCATTTTCTTCCCTCCACAGGGTCACACCAACATTGCAAAGAGCACTGGCTAGGTCTCTAAGTCATTACCTATGGTTGTTTTTCAGGTGTCTTAGTTATTTTCTCCTTGCTCTAACAGAATACCCGACATCCACAACTTAAGAGAGGAAAGATTTATTTTATTTAGCTCACAGTTACAGAAGGTCTCATACAGTCCATTCAAGGGCAGCTGGCAATGGTGGAAGTACATGGCAGAGGCTGGAGAGTTGCTAATAGTAATGCAGACAGAAAGCCAACTGAGAGGGTGAAATGTAACTTAATGATTACAGTGCTCATCTAGCAAGCACAAAGCCCTGGGTTTAATTCCCTAGTACCACATAAGCAAACCAGGTGTGGTGGCATACACCAGTAATATCAGCACTCAGGAGGATTACCATGAGTTCAAGGCCAGCCTGGGCTCCCTAGTGAGTTCAGGGCCAGCTTGAACTACAGAGTGAGCCTTTGCCTCAATAAATAAATAAATAAATAAATAAATAAATAAAGCCAAATGAGTCAGGAGCCAAGAGAGAAGGCAGTTGATATCTGGAGACTCACGCAAGGCAGGAGCTTTCCCAGCTGTGACAATGTTTCTTCTTTGTTTAGTTCAAGCTGCCAGTAGGGCCTCTCACCTCCTGGTTGCCCCCAGCCTGGATTCCTGGCCCATAATCAATAACACACCTCTGAAAGCTCTTCCCTAGGGACCCCCAATTTCAACAAGTTGACAGTTTCCCTAGCATCTGTCCCTTCCAGCCAAGCCCTACTTGCTAACAGCAAAAGGTTCCACAGTTATCCCACTACATCCAAATACATGAGGCTTTTGGGGAACATTACAGATCCACATCACAATATCAGGGAAAAGATATTCCTAGATATCCTTCCATAGAGATTCAGTACCATGCTTTTTTTTTTCCTCTTCAAAGCACAATGTTTATCACTTTGTGATTTGTAATCACATTGCTTCCAGCCCAGTTGCCCTCTATAAGTGGGCTCTTGATTTCAAGGATACATATTATGTAGTTCATATATGTACATATATTCTACCCTAGCAACTAGAGCTTGGGTTTTTAACCTCAGCCAATAAGTCATAAATGAGACCTAGAAATACTTAATTATTTGTATTTGTGGAATTCCTAATAATTCTGAATAAGAATACAGTGAACAATGTTGGTATTTAAACCAAAATGAAAAGCCTACCAGCAAATATAGTAAGTGTTGTTATTTTCAACACTCCCCAAAATTTTAAAACGTTCTTTCTACTAACCTTTGAAGGTTTGTACTAAGTTCCTCATCTGCCTATCTAATTTCTGATAACAGAACAGATGGTTCTAACTAGTATTAAATACTTTTAACTTAGCAGATATTTTGAAGAAACTTTGAAATGCTGTACCCTGCTTCTGGAAAAATGTCAGTTTCCTTAATCGTATAATAAATTAATACTCAGACTTTTGAGATCCATAAAGAGAGTGAAAAGCTATAGATCATATAGATAAGATTTAGAAGTAATTCCACAGGAAACCAAAATGTAGCTTGGAGGAATGTTTTTCTAATTATCTGGGGGAGGAGGATTCTAATATATTAAGTAGGTAAGGTAAAGCAGATCAGGCTAAAGGTGGGGCCTAGATCTGCATTAGTTCAGACACCTCCAGCGACATTACTTGAAAGCTGCTGCTGTGGATATTTTTGGACTACCCAACATTTGGGAACCGAGTGCCTTTTCAACTGTCTGAATGTCGTTCAAACATTTGACATCCACGTTTCCTCTTTAGGCTTTAAATCCTGACTACTCAGATCTGATGATAAATTCTACAAAGCAATGATTCCAAGACATCTTTTGCATGGGTAGAAAGAAGATAATGCTTATTTATATACTGCTAAAATGAAGAAGACAATGATGATAGTAGTAATAATAAAAACAGTGCATTAAAATGATTCGTGTGATGAAACTACTAAACTCTGCGGAAAGAGAAGAGTTAAATACATAGAAAAAGTGCTCAAGTTCATGGGTTCGATCTTGTCAAGATGTCAGTTCTCCTCATTTGATCTGTAGATTCAATGTAATTGCCATAAAAATCCCACAAGTTATTTTGTGGCTACTGATACACTGACTCTACAGTTGATGTAGATAAGCAAAGGATGCAGAACAGTCAACACAATACTGAGGAAGAATAAATTTGGAGGGCTAATACTACCAAACTTCAGCATGTACCACAAAGCTACAATAATCAAGGCAATGTGGTTTTCGTGAAAGAATAAACCAATAGATTAATGGGCCAAAGTAGCCAAAAAAATAGACCTGCATAAGTATACTTAACTGATTTTTTTTGACAGAGGGCAAAGATAATAGAGTGGGAGAAAAGATAGTCTTTTAAAGTAGTGCCGAGATAAGTGGACATCCACATACAAAATAAAACAAAACAAAAAACCAAAGAATCGGCTGGGCATGGTGGCACATGCCTGTCATCCCAGCACTCTGAGAGGGTGAAGCAGGAGGAATCCCAGGTTCAAGCCTACCCTGGGTTCTTTGGAGACTTCATGAGAGCTTCTCTCAAGATAAAAAAAAAAAATTCAGAAAAAAAGTGTAAGAATTTAGACACAGTTGTTATAAAAATTAACTCAAAATATCATAGACTTAAATGAATAATATAAAGCTCCCTAGGAGACAACGTAAGAGAAAACCTTACAACTAAGGTTCAGTGGTAGCTTTTTAGATAGAAAACCTAAGGCACGAGCCATTGAGCCACAAAAGAAAATCCATTAGCTGGGCTTCATTGAAATAATAGTTTTAACCCTGCAAAAAAAAAAAAAAAAAAAAACACTGTATAATAAAATGAAAGTAAAGCCATGGAGCAGGAAAAAAAATTGTAAAAAGACACATCTGGTAAGTCATGTAATTCTAGTCCCTGCTTTTATATTCTTGAGATTTATTTTCTCATCTTAGACATGAGGCAAGGCCTTCTCAGCCAGAATGAGCAATACTCAGTTTAAAGCAACTTAGAAAGACCTATTTGTTTTATAATGTTCAAATTAAGACACAAGCCTACAAAGTCACTAGCTATGTTATTTTTGAATGTTTTAAACTCAAATATTGGTCATTGCTTCAGTCAATTTTTTTGTTGTTATAACAGAATACCTAAGACTAGGTAATTTATAAACGAGAAGTTTGACTTACGGTTCTAGAAGCATCCTGGCAGTGGCATCTGGTGAAGGTCAGTGTGCTGCATCATCTCATCGCATGGGGCAAAGCAGAACAAGAATCGCTATCATCAACTTCTAGGCTCAAGTGATCTTCATCTATTGATGAGCTCAGTGGATGGATTGTGCTCTTAGGAGGTAGATCCTGGTTAGAAGAGCTAGGTCACTGGGGCATGACCCGAAAGGTTATAGGCTCAAATGACATTCCTGCCTCAGCCTGAGGAGCCCTGATGCCACCACCCCAACCAAAGTCAATTTTTACAACAAGCCCACTCTCTTGATAAACAATGCACTTCCTCAGTAAAGGCCTTAGTCTACTCCTGAGGGCTGAGCCTTTATGACCTATCACTTCTTATTAAGGCCCACGTCCCAGTGCTGTTGCATTAAGTTTCCAAAGTTGTTGCTTTGGGGAGAGACATCAGGCCACAGCAGTCATATACATTTTTAAATTAAAACGCAGTAGTAAACTCTAGAAACTGGACATCACACATCCTCAAACTTTGAAGACTGCTACGAATTTTCAGTATGTTTCTAACTATTAATAAGATTGCATGCTATGTGCTTTAGTTGAGAAAACACAGTC
Organism: Ctenodactylus gundi; assembly: GCA_004027205.1. NCBI lineage: Eukaryota > Metazoa > Chordata > Mammalia > Rodentia > Ctenodactylidae > Ctenodactylus > Ctenodactylus gundi. Next base: position 52,498 of record PVKB01006484.1, read on the forward strand.
ACCAGACATCAGGGAGTCCTTTGTGCTCCCTTTGGATGCCAAATATGATGCCAAATATGTTTGTGTTTGTAATAATGAAGTTCAGTTGAAAATGGTGGCAACTGAAGGCCTGACATCACTAAGGCAGTGCTTATGCCTTCTCCTCTCACAGAGTTGAAGCAGATGTGGAAGTGTTAATAGAGTAAAAATCCACAGGTGATTTTTAGGTCAGGTGGATGGTGAAGTGTGTCTGCGTCTTACAGGAGCAGGGAGGCTACTTCCTAGCACCTGAGCTTCCTGTCGGCACAGACTTTGTTATGGTTTGAAACTAGAAGGTCACCCCAGAGCCCCCTTGCTAACTCTGCCCTTTGTTCATTCTACTTCCTATGACTGTCCTGTGAACAGCTTTTCTCTGGCTCAGCCTCTCCCATGTGCTTCCAAAATTGCCAATGACCCACAAATGGATGGAGACCTTCTGACACTGTGAGCTAAAATAAACATATCTGGGGCTTGGAGGAATAAAACAGCAATTTGAGTGTCTGTCTGGCAAGCTCAAGGCCCTGAGTTCAGCTCCTCAGCACCATATGAGCCCAGAGTGGGAGTGCATGCCTATAATCCCAGCACTCGGGAGGCTGAGGCAGGAGGACTGCTATGTGTTTTAGGCCAACCTGGGCTACACAGGGAGTTCAGGACCAGCCTGGGCTACACAACAAGACCCTGTTTCATAAAAAAGAAAACCCCTTTCTCCTTTAAGTTGCGGGTGTTGGGTATTGTGTCCCAGCAATGCAAACGTAACTAAGACAAAACTCAGACACACTGTGACTCCTGATGGCCAAATGGCAATCATACTGTGTGAGCTTCCCCAAGCAGCGGGGCGAGCATCACACATGCAGGGCCGTGCTCTCTGTGTTAGGTGCTGCGCTGATCCTACTGATGTGGCCGTTGGGCCTTGCTCACAGCACTGTTTCTGCCCTCTAGGGAGTGTCGGCCATCACATGCCTGAAGATGGGAGGTTTGCTGGTGGGCTCTGGAGCAGGGTTGCTGGTCTTCTGTAAAAGCCCCAGCTATAAGCCGATCAAGTAAGTCCTGGGTCCCACAGATGTGCCATAGGGAGAGCCCAAGGGAGAGAGTTTACATGAAGCCAACTGCTGATGGTATCGGCAAAGTGATATTTGGCTAAGTAATTTCACCAGATATTGAAGTGAATAGGTGGAATCATAACAGACATTTGTTTCTTCACCAATAAAAAGGCTTATATTGGATCAAGACAGTAGTTCACTAGGACCCAGGGGAACAGTGTCCTTTTAATAAACACATTGATATATGACAAAGATAAATCATTATAAAGTTATCATTTGAAAGCCCTCAAATTTTAAACTTTCAAAATCAATTTATCCAGGACATTTATTGGGCAATAGGCATCTGTCATGTACAAGGCCCTGTACTAGTAGTCAAGGCAAATTTACATACAGATTTTAATACAAATTACCAATGTTCACCAGCTGTTTCTATGTGCCAGACACTGTGCTTCATACTTTTCATGGCTCCTCTAACTAAAATAAGCTGAAATAAAACCTTATACATTGTCATTAACAACTTGTTCAGGGGCTGGAGTAATGGCACAGCAGTTATAGTGCTTGCCTTGCAAGAGCAAGTCCTTGAGTTTCATTCCCCAGCACCACATAAAGCTGGGCATGGTGGCACATACCTGTTATCCCAGCACACAGGAGGCTGAGGCAGGAAGATTGCCTTGAATCCAAGGCCAGCCTAGGCTACCTAATAAGTTCAGGACCAACCTGGTCTATAGAGTAATACTCTGTCTCAAACAAACAAACAAACAAAAGCAACCAAGCATTTGTCCAGTACCTCCTTCATCCAAACCAGTGTGCTAAATACTATTTAAAAAATGAAGAAAAATAAAATATGGCTTTTGTTCTTCCAGACCTTACAGTCTGGTTGGGCATAACATATGTACACATGAAAAATGTCCCCACATGAACACAAACATCCTGGTCTTGGCAGAGTAAAATATATCATAGATGTGTGGGAAGAACAGAGAACAGAAGGACCTCAGGATGGAGGGATCAAGGAAGACATTTCATAAAGGAGCTGAGGCTAAACATGAAGTCAGCCTCAACCATTCCCAGATAACACCCACACGTGCTGTGTGTAGCCTCATTGCTCCCCAGAGCCAGGGACAGTTGCACATGCGTTGTAGAAGTGGACGTTGGCTGCCTTCACTGAAACCAGTCTGTGAGCACTCACTGTGGGCTTGCCACTGGGCTAGATGCATTGGATAGCTCACTGACTGTGTGGACAAAAAGAAAGAACTGAATTCCTGCTCCCCTGAAGCTTCCGCTCTACCTGGAGAGGAAAGGTAATATGTAATGTACAAAATAAACAAGAAAACACAGATGGTCATCCCTTTTAGCTACAGGGAAGAAGATTTAGACACCTGCAACCACAGGTAGGGCTTAACTCTATATATACACTATTTTTGCTATCTGTACATAATTACTATAAAGTTTAATATACACATTAGGGACAGTAAGAGCCACAACCAAAACTAGCACAAATTTAGCTTTCCTTCTCATTTTCATAGATAAAAAAATTCATTCTCAGCCTAAGAATTTTTTCTTTCCTTAAGTTGAGAATTTGCCCCTTTTCACTTAAAGAAAGGCTTTTATGATTACCTTTAGCATATCTGAATTAACAGAATGACCATGCTTGTGCTTCAGGGTCATTATTAAGAAAAATAAGGGGGGCTGAAGGAATAACACAGTGGTTAGAGCACTTGTCTAGTTCCGCAGCACCAAATAAGGCAGGGGTGTTGGCGCATACCTGTAATCCCAGTGCTGGGGAGGCTGAGGCAGGCAGTTTGACTTGAGTTCAAGACCAGCCTGGACTACATAGTGAGTACATGACCATCCTGAACTACAGAGCAAGACCCTGTCTCAAAAGAGAAAAGAAATAAGAGTTTTTTTCTTAATTAAGAACATAAGCACTAAGGCAGTTGGTCTGATAACCAGGAAAGCTACTAAGTAACTTAGGGGCTGATAGCAGGTACAGTGTGGATAGGTTGGACAGAGGGTGATTCATGTCCTGAGCAGGACAGAGCAGGATAGCACAAGATCTCATCACACTACTTAGAATGTCACACAGTGTAAAATGTACGAATTGTTTCTAGAATTTTCTATGTAATATTTTCAGGCTGCAGGTGACCTTGAGTAGCAAAAAACGTGGAAAGCAAAACCACAGCAAAGAAGTAAATGGTGACAAGTAAACTGGAAAGAAAGAAAGTATAAAGTACAAAGGTACACAGTAAGCGGAGTTACAATTGAAGAGAGGCAGGAACAGGTTGCAGTTTTAAGTTCCATGGTCAAACTCGACATTACTAGGAATGGGTCTGGACCAGTTTTATGTTTGTATGAGCAGGAATAAGTGGGGGATAAAGCTTAAGAACAACATCGCATGGGCTCTGAGTGTGTGTCGTGACTACAGCGGATCAGCCGGACTCCCTGCATGTCAGCCCCTCATTCTGTGTGCATATGCTCTCGTTGTGCTAAAGATAATTAGACTCAGAACAATTTTTCAAGGTTCATGCTACGTTTCTGAAGCAGCCTTACATGACAGTGTGGTTCAAATTACAGGCGTGCATTTCTCCTTTCTTTGATTTTAGAGTGATAAGGCAGCTCACTTGAAAAGTTACAGAGACTAGACAGGAAGGTCACACAACCAAGACAGAGCGCTGAAGCTCCCGTCCTCCCCCTCCCCTCCCGTTTCCCTGGACTTCACCTTGTCTTGTAAGAAGCAGGCACCTCTAGCCAGCATTTGCTGGGCTGCCCTCTAGGGGCCGGGGGATGTTACCTCTGTTAAAGCTGATTGTTCACCGCAGCCCTGTAACAGAGGGACTGTGTGGGATTGAATAAACGGAGGCCAGAAGTTTCTGCAACCTGTCCCGAGTGGCAGAGCTTCAGCTGGAGAAGAAACTGGGGCTGAACTTATGGTTTCCCTTTACACAGTAACTATTCTGTGTGCCATCCCCACACAGATCTTGCTAAAACATTTCATTTCCCAGGCTGGCTCTGTCACCAGAACTCCTCCTGGATTCTTATTATCTGAGGTAAATTAGCTATAGATCAGTGTTGGGTTCCTCAGTGTCACTCACCTACCAACGCTTTGCTTTACAGTTTATATTTATTAAATAGAATAAGGGAGGAGAGAGAAATTTGAAATATGAATGAAGAGAAAATAGTGACTGAAGGTTCTAGCAAAGACAACCACTATTAACGTTTTGTTATTTCTTATTATCTTGGTCATTCATACAGATTTTTGAAATAATTGTGCTTATATATAAAATTTTTTAGGCTGTTTTACTTCGTGAAAGCATCTAAAACATTTTCAATCTTGCCACATGGTCTTTCTATTTTGATGATAGAATATAAATAAACTACATAATCATGGTCAGTTGGTACTCATACATAATCCTTTAAGCATGATACATCTTTTCTTTTCTTTCTTTTTTTTTTTTTTAGGCATGTTTCCACTCTGTAGTCCAGGCTAGTCCTAAACTTACTAGGTAGCCTAGGCTGGCCTCTAACTCATGGCAATCCTCCTGCCTCAGCCTCCTGAATGCTGAGATTACAGGTGTGCACGGCCATGCCCAGTTTAAATGGTACTGGAGAATCAAACCCAGGGCCTTGAGCTTGCTAAACAATCAGTCTAACCACTATGCTATTCCTCCAGCCCTAAATATCATCTTAATGGCCAGGCAATAGTCTATAGATTTCATATCTGATAGATCACTTAACCATTCTACTATAATTACATATTTAGGTTATGTCTAAATTTTCATTTTTTAAAAATGAGGTTGCAATAAAATCCTCTGGCCTAAAGGAACTCTTGATTTTATGATTATTTTCCAGAAATCAAATTAATAAAAGGCTGAGTCACCATGGTCATTTGTACCCATAACCCTCCCTGAAATGTTCCTTCTGTCCACATCTTGCCTGTCTTTCACAACCTGTTTTAGACCATATCTCACTGGGGAATCTTCCCAGACCCTCTTCACCAGGGCTAACATCTCCCATTGCTGACCACAATATCGTGACAAATTCATGCTTTCCCACCTGTGTGCCTGCCTCAGAGCACATCCCATGTGCCTGCCTTGTATCATCTGTAATGCTTCATAGGAGTAAGAGATATCTGACGGTTGAGTGAGTCTGCTTACTTTTTTGCTTTTCTTTAAAGGAAAATTCAGTTACAAGGTGGCATCACTTCTATCACACTTCGAGGAGAAGGCCACCAGTTTTTTGTAGGAACAGAAGAGTCACACATTTATCGCATCAGCTTCTTAGATTTCAAGGAGACTCTCATTGCGACATGTCACTTTGACGCCGTCGAGGACGTTGTCTTCCCATTGTAAGTAGAAGAAAAAATTAGAACGTGAAGATCTGGTGCACTGTGCAAGGGAAATTAATGAACTTCCAACACCTACTAACATAACGATAATTTTTCTTCTTAATGTCTTATAATGTCATGCATTAATTTAAGAAAACTTTCTATCATCTTCACCATGGAGTTACACTGGTTTCTCAATTCAAATTTGGACTTGTTTGTTTTTGGAGACAAAGTCTTGCTGTGTAGTTCAGGTTGGTCCTGGACTTACTGTGGAGCCCACGCTGGCCTTGAACTGATAGCAATCCTCCCATTTCAGCCTCCTGAGTCATGGGATTACAGGTGTGCACCACCACATCCACTTCATGTGCTGCTGAGGAATCAAATTCAGAGCCTTGCACTTAATAGGCAGGTGCTTCAACCACTATGCTGTTCCTCCAGCCCTGAGCTTTTTTATAATGTTAACTTTTTAAAATAAATGCATTATAGAAAGATTCTACCCCTGGAAGAGCTTGCCTACATTTTCCCAATTCTGTTTGTTCCCAATTCTTTCTTGTTACTGGTGGTACTTCTTGGGTCTTTCAAATTGAGCAGTCTGTATGGGGATGGACATAAGGTTTTCTGGATCTAATGACAGTATTGCTTAGTAAATCCCAACCAGAATAAAACAAATACTAACCACAGTTTTGATAGCACAAAGGGCTTCACCCATATTGTGCTGCTGCTTGATTTTGAAACACACCTTGTCCTTGTTGAGATCCTTCCATGGGTTTGTCAGGAAAGCTTTGCTCTGAACTTCACTAGTGCTGAGCATGAGCTACTACACTCAAAATCCCTGTTCTACAAATCAGTGAAATGTTTTCAAAGTTCAGCCCTCAAGATAATAAGCTGTGGCTTTTGTTCCCTGTGTCCCTATGATTTGAGTCTTTCAAATGTTTTTAATGGGAAAGGGAGCTGATGCTTTTTCCAACTAAGAGAATCTTTATTTGAAAATGGGTCATTTTTTTCCTGGCTCTATTTTTTCCTCTCTTTATAAAGACCTTGATAGAATCAGTCAGTAAAATTGTTTGGTCCTCGTGCTAAAGTATCTTTCCAATTTTATATAGTTATTGGTTCAAGTTTTATATCTTCTCATCTTTTAAAAAAAGCTTTATGTAGAAGGCCCTGGGTTTGATTCCCCAACCCACGTGAGCTGGGTCTGATTGTATACGCCTGTAATTCCAGCAGTTGGGATGCAGAGGCAGGAGTATTGCCATAAATCCAAGGCCAGCCTGGGCTACCTAGTGAGTTCATAGTGAATGACACCCTGACTCAAAAAGTAAGATAAAATGATTAAAAAAAACCTTTTTATAATTTATATACCATAAATTCACCCATTTACAGGGTTGGAGAAACAGCACAGTGGTTAGAGTGCTTGCCCACAAGTACAAAGGCCTGAGTTTGATTCCCCAACAGTACATAATATTTGGGCATGGTAGTATATGTCTGTAATCCCAGCACTAGGGAGGCTGAACCAGGAGAATTGCCATGAGTTCAAAACCAGTCTGAACTACACAGTGAGGTCAGGATCAGCCTAGACTATAGACTGAGTCCCTGTCTCAAAAAAAAAAAAATGGTTCACCCATTTACAGTGTGCAACTCACTTTTTAGCATAGCCACAGAGCTGGGCAACCATACCCATGATTTCATCTTAAAACATCTCATTGTCCCTCTTTAAAGTCATGATGTCCTCATTCCCTTTTTTTCTCTCTCCCTCCCTCATTGCTAGGCAAACACTAATTACATTTGTCTATGAAATTTTTTTTATTCTGGACATTTTATATAAAAAGATCATATAATATATGATATTTTGTGACTAGTTAAGTTACTTTAAATTAGCATGGTATTTTTGAAAATAAGCCACATTGTTGGATATATCAGTACTTTATCCCCTGCCCTCCTTTTATTTGAAACAGGTTCTTGCTGTGTAGTCCAAGTTGGTTCTGAACTCATTATGTAGCTCAGGCAGGCCTTGAACTCACGGCAATCCTTCTGCCTTGGTGCCCAAGTACTGGGATGACAGGCATGTGCTACCATCTCCAGTTTATGTGGTCCTGGGGAGTCAAATTCAGGGACTTGCGCTTGCGAAGTAAGGGCTCTAACTGCTGTGCTCTTCCTCTAGCCCACTCCAACCCTTTTTATGGCTGAGTAAATTCCACCACATGGGCTTACCATATTATATTCTTCTGTTCACTAGTTGATGTATGTTTGGATTGTTTCTACAACTGAATGACTTACTACACGTGTATAAATACAACCCTTGTCTAGCATTTTCACCAGGTATGGTGGTATACATCTATAATCCCAGCACTCTGGTGGCTGAAACAGGAGTATCACAAGGTTGAGGTCATTTAGGCTACATTGCAAATGATGTAGTACGTGTAATTGGTTTTGTGTTCCCCTTATATGTCTGCTGTTCCACCTCTTCCTTGCTGTCCCCCATTGAGCTCATCTGCTATTTTCAGTGTTCCCTTAACTGCTCTGTTGGTTCTCTAGCTGTGTATCCAGCTAGGTACCTTTGTACTCATTTTTTGGTGGTTGTCATAAGGGTGCCAATATACATTTAGTAATGTATCACAATCTAAAGAGTTAATATTACTTTAAATAAAATACAATATGAGAATTTTATAACAGTACCTTTTCTTTATGTTCTATGCCCATTTTGAGTGAGTGTTCTCACATGTAATTAAAATAAGTCTATAAAAGTAATATTATTTTTTATTTAAATAATCATATTTTCAAGATGTTAAAAAGAAAAATTTAGAAATGTTTGTGCTTGTTTATATATTGGAGCTATATATGTATGTATATACATACATACATTTTTTTTTCTCTTTTTGGTGGTAGTATTGG